>JAQSNX010006222.1:0-47618 GCA_029532605.1 Oreochromis grahami | reverse complement strand
CATGACTTTACATCCTGTAGCTGTCTTTCTAGATGAACCAATAACTAAATATGGCTGTAGTTTTGTTATAATTTAATTGTTCGTGTCCAGTTTCTCTTCCAAATCCAACAGGTTTCCCTCATGATCAACCACCTCTTTAGAAGGGTTTTTGTTAATGCTGAAGAATCTGCAGTGTGGACTTTCACTTAACACTACTCCAGACGTTACTGCACAGAGATACTTTTTGGCTGCTTTTGGTCCTCAGCAATATTTCCTTATTATATTGAAAAACTGAGACATACTCTTGAAATTGCTCTTCTTTTCTTATATTGATTTCAATTAAGCGTTTACACTTACACAAAGGGGAGTTTCTCTGGTTCGGCACACTTAAGATCAAAGTGAGCTGTATGTTTGCCATCCCTGGTCATGTCAGAATTCCTGTGAAACATTTTGGGTTATTATCTCAAAACTGGTAATTAGGTGTCTCAAAATTTTGACTTCCATTAAGTCTTTTCTTGTTTTATTATTATCATTATTTTAATTCTTAGCTGTTTTGCACAGTACTGAGTTTTACTTCCTACAAAATTTAACGTAAACTAAATGTGTGTTTTCCATTTAATGGCATTAGCTGTTTTGATGTTTTAAACGTGAACCATAAATATCATTTAGGATCATGAATTCATTCTTATTTCAGAGCAGCTGGCATAAGTGATGGATGGGGGGAATTGTTTTTATACTGCTACGATCTTAAATCTTAAAAAAATGGGAGGAAGGAGGTATTCCAGGATCACTCTCCAGTATGAAAAGAACACCATATGTGTTCCTTTTTCTCTTCAATCTAACCTTTTTAAAAATGTTACACTTCAGTGGTGGTTCTAATTCATGTGACCTACATGAAAAAACAGGAGTACATGTTGGAGTAAAGTAGGATGCACGTTTTCTAGTCAATCTTCTGTTTGAGTTATAAGGCAGAGAGCCTCCATCATACTGTTAAGGAGCCCGGGGTAAGTGCTGTCAGATCCTCTGCTCACCTTATCAAGTTCTTATTAATTCTTCACACCTTTCTTTGACTTCATGAGGTTTTCCAGTGAGGTCAAGGAAAAGAAGAGATTTCCTCCAGATTTCCTCTTGTATTCTTGGTGTTTCTTGTGTTTGCAGTTATTCACTGTGTATTACTTTTTCTTGTCTAATTCCTTTTTTGCCTGAATCATGCTGGATTTCTTTTCCATTCACTTTTTGCCTCTCTGCGTGTGACCTCTGTCTGTGTGGATTAAGTATTTGGAGTTTTGGACTGCCTAATGGTGCAATGCATTTTGGCCCTCCTAGGAACTGTTGCTAACATGATCAGACTCAATGAGTAAATTCCTTTGAGCCCCATGAGGCCGTCAGAACAGAAGCATATTTGGGAGTCCTGGCAACCTTGCGGCTTTAACCCAGTAACACTAAGTGTGCCATATTTGATACATGAGGGTTTTTGTGAGTCTTTGAGACTTCTACATCATCATTGTGATACCTTTCCCTTTGTAACGTTTGGGTTGTGTTCAGTGGTTGAGAGGAGGCGGTAGAAACCTTAGCAGGATCGTAGGAAGAATACACGATCACACTGGTACTGGGAATTCCACAGTGTATCCTTTAATGCACATTCTCTTCATCAACCATACAAGGCCCGGTTGAACGGCTGCTGCTTATCAAACATGACAGACAGTGTTCATACAACCCGTAACGTTGCAAAGGTTTTCTGGAGAGATAAAACTCTCCATGTATTCGTGTGCAAGCACATTGCTTCCATAAATCACAGATAGGGCAGTGGCGCACACTAATGACCTCATGACCCCTTGACTTATGTTACATTAAAGAGACACCACACCATTGTGACTGTTACACCTTGAAAAACCCAAATAAATTGCACAATACATTTATTTTTAAAAAATAAACTACAAAATATGTACAAAATATTATACAAATTAAAAACCATATATGCAAATTAATCTCTAATTTTATCTGTATTTTGTCAGAAGGTCAGAAGGTTGCTAGAAATGTTCATTTTTTTAGCAATTATTTCATTAATAATTCAGCCTTTACAGGGTTAAGGAACCGGCCATGTCCCAGCCACATGTAACAACCTCTCCCTTCATATTCTGTTATCTTACAATTGCATATATTGCATGTGTGCATGCATGCAAAGGGGTGTGCATGCATGCAAAGGGGTATACATACAGTAAGCATGCACACTGTCTGTATACCTCTTTTTATGAAGAGGTGTCCAAAATATTTCTGTAGAAAGAAATGCCTAAATGCATTGCTCCAGGTTCCTAATCATTTTAGTATGCTCTTTCAGCATGTTTGTCCAATCTTCAAATAATCCTTCTTTCTCTCTTTCTTTCTTTGAGAGTATATGTCTGTGATTTTTCCACATTATTCTAAAATATTTCCTACTTTACGTGCTTATAAATAGAGTGGGTCATGAGTTTTTGGTAAAAGTAGCTTGGACAATAAGAGGTTTATTTCTGAATGAATTATTTTTGTACGGTGGCCCCTAGAGACAAAGCATGTACAAACTCCAAAACACTTACAAATTCCAAAACACGTGCAAAATACAAAACACGTACAAAATACAAAACACATGCAAACTCCAAAACACGTACAAAATACAAAACACGTACAAAATACAAAACACATGCAAAATACAAAACACGTACAAACTCCAAAACACATGCAAAATACAAAACACGTGCAAAATACAAAACACATGCAAAATACAAAACACATGCAAACTCCAAAGCACAATGGAAGTGCTCCAGGTCGCTAGGGGCAGTGTTGAGCTTTTGTTACCTAGTAACTACACAAGCCAATGACCGGATTTGGGCTGTATCCCAATTCAGGGTCTGCAGCCTTTTTTTCCTCACTTTATTTATCTCATTTTAGACATACAGTCAAGGGGTCTGCAGCCTTAAATGCCGCATTTTAAGGCCAAAGGCTGTCCCAATTCAAAGGCTGCTCGAAATGCGGCCCTCAAATGCGTCCTTCATCCATCCATCCATCCATCCATCCATCCATCCATCCATCCGCTTTATCCGAGGTCGGGTCGCGGGGGCAGCAGCCTAAGCAGAGAAGCCCAGACCTCCCTCTCCCCAGCCACCTCCTCCAGCTCATCCGGGGGAACACCAAGGCGTTCCCAGGCCAGCCGAGAGATATAATCTCTCCAGCGCGTCCTGGGTCTGCCCCGGGGCCTCCTCCCGGTGGGACATGCCCGGAACACCTCACCCAGGAGGCGCCCAGGGGGCATCCTTGTCAGATGCCCGAACCACCTCGACTGGCTCCTTTCGATGTGGAGGAGCAGCGGCTCTACTCCGAGCCCCTCCCGGATGGCCGAACTTCTCACCCTATCTCTAAGAGAGAGGCCAGCCACCCTTCGGAGGAAGCTCATTTCTGCCGCTTGTATCCACGATCTCGTTCTTTCGGTCACTACCCACAGCTCGTGGCCATAGGTGAGGGTCGGGACGTAGATCGACCGGTAAATTGAGAGCTTCGCTTTTACACTCAGCTCCCTCTTCACCACGACGGACCGGTGCAGCGTCCGCATCACTGCAGCCGCAGCACCAATCCGTCTGTCAATCTCCGGCTCCCTTCTCCCATCACTCGCGAACAAGACCCCGAGATACTTAAACTCCTCCACTTGGGGCAGGAACTCATCCCCGACCCAGAGTGGGCACTCCACCCTTTTCCGGCTGAGAACCATGGCCTCAGATTTGGAGGTGCTGATCCTCATTCCCGCTGCTTCACACTCGGCTGCGAACCGTTCCAGTGCGAGCTGGAGGCCCCCACCCGATGAAGCCATCAGAACCACATCATCCGCAAAAAGCAGAGATGAGATTCTGAGGCCACCGAAGTGAAAGCCCTCCGCCACTTGGCTGCGCCTAGAAATCCTGTCCATAAAAATTATGAACAGAATCGGTGATAAAGGGCAGCCCTGGCGGAGCCCATCACCCACCGGAAACGAGTCCGACTTATTGCTGGCAATGCGAACCAAACTCTTACAACGGTTGTATAGGGATCGAATGGCCCGTAGCAGTGGGCCAGACACCCCATACTCCCGCAACACCTCCCACAGGACACCCCGAGGGACACGGTCGAATGCCTTCTCCAAGTCCACAAAACACATGTAGACTGGTTGGGCAAACTCCCATGCACCCTCAAGTATCCTCGAGAGGATAAAGAGCTGGTCCAGTGTTCCGCGACCAGGATGAAAACCGCATTGTTCCTCCTGTATCCGAGGTTCGACTAACGGACAAACTCTCCTTTCCAGCACCCTGGTATAGACTTTCCCAGGGAGGCTGAGGAGTGTGATCCCCCTGTAGTTGGAACACACCCTCTGGTCGCCCTTCTTAAAGATGGGGACCACCACCCCGGTCTGCCAGTCCAGGGGTACTGCCCCTGATCTCCACGCAACATTGTAGAGGCGTGTCAACCAGGACAGCCCTACAACGTCCAGAGCCTTCAGGAACTCGGGGCGGACTTCATCAACACCAGGGGCTCTGCCACCGAGGAGTTGTTTAACTGCCTCAGTGACCTCGACCCCAGAAATTGGCGGGTCATTCCCCTCATCCCCAGACTCTGCTTCCTCCTCGGAAGACGTGTCAGTGGGATTAAGGAGGTCCTCGAAGTATTCCTTCCACTGTCTGACAATTTTCTCAGTCGACGTCAGCAGCGCACCGCCAGCACTATACACAGTGCAGGTAGAGCACCGCTTTCCCCTCCTGAGACGCCTGACGGTTTGCCAGAATCTCTTCGAGGCAGTCCGAAAGTCTTTTTCCATAGCCTCTCCGAACTCCTCCCACACCCGAGTTTTTGCTTCAGCCACTGCCCGAGCCGCATTCCGCTTGGCCTGTCGATACCTGTCAGCTGCCTCTGGAGTCCCACAGGCTAACCAAGCCCGATAGGACTCCTTCTTCAGCCTGGTGGCTCCCTTCACCTCTGGTGTCCACCATTTGGTTCGGGGATTACCACCACGGCAGGCACCAACCACCTTGCGGCCGCAGCTCAATGCAGCAGCTTCGGCAATGGAGACGCTGAACATGGTCCATTCGGACTCAATGTCCCCAGTCTCCCTCGGAATGTTGTTGAAGCTCTGCCGGAGGTGTGCGTTGAAGATCTCGCGGACTGGGGCCTCTGCTAGACGTTCCCAGCACACCCTCACTACGCGTTTAGGTGCACCGGGTCTGTCCAGCGTCCTCCCCCGCCACCTGATCCAACTCACCACCAGGTGGTGATCAGTTGACAGCTCAGCCCCTCTCTTTACCCGAGTGTCCAGAACATATGGTCGCAGGTCTGGTGATACGATTACAAAATCGATCATTGACCTGCGGCCTAGAGCATCCTGGTGCCACGTGCACTTATGGACACTCTTAAGTTCGAACAAGGTGTTCGTTATGGCCAAACTGTGATTTGCACAGAAGTCCAATAACAAAACACCACTCGGGTTCAGATCAGGGAGGCCGTTCCTCCCAATCACGCCCCTCCAGGTCTCGCTGTCGTTACCCACGTGAGCATTGAAGTCTCCCAGTAGGACAACGGAGTCTCCAGGTGGGGCACCTTCCAGCCCCCCCCAGGGACTCTAAGAAGGCTGGGTACTCTGAACTGCCACTCGGCGCATAAGCGCAGATGACAGTCAGGACCCGTTCCCCCGACCCTGAGGCGCAGGGAACAAACCCTCTCATCCACCGGGAAAAACCCCAACGTACCGGCAGCAAGCTGGGGGATATTAGAATACCCACCCCAGCCCGCCGCCTCTCACCAGGGGCAACTCCAGACTGAGACAGAGTCCAGCCCCTCTCCAGGAGACTAGTTCCAGAGCCCAAGCCATGCGTAGAGGTGAGCCCGACTATATCTAGCCGGTACTTCTCAACCTCACGCACTAACTGAGGCTCCTTCCCCACCAGAGAGGTGACATTCCATGTCCCTATTGCCAGTCTTGGCAGCCGGGGATCGGTCCGCCAGGGCCTCCGCTCCTGTCCGCCGCCCGACACACATTGCACCCGACCCCTATGGCGCCTCCTGCGGGTGGTGGGCCTGCGGGAGGATGGGCCCATGTCTCCTCTTCGGGCTGTGCCCGGCCGGGCCCCATGGACTAAGGCCCGGCCACCAGACGCTCGCCCTCGGGCACCCTCCCCGGGCCTGGCTCCAGGGCGGGGCCCCGGTAACCCTATCCCGGGCAGAGTAAACTGTTCCCTCGATGTTCTTTTCATACGGGTCTTCTGAATCGCTCTTTGTCTGGTCCCTCACCCAGGACCAATTTGCCATGGGAGACCCTACCAGGGGGTGAAAACCCCCAGACAATCGCTACCTTATCGTGGTGGAGGGGTTTGTGTGTCACAGGGATCCCAGGGGCTATGCGTCCTTCATTTCCCTGAATTTTAAGGATGGGTCAGTGTAGCCTTCATGGCCCAACATATCCCAGACTTCATAGCGCGACGGTGGTGTGGATAATTTTGCCGAAAAAAACCGTGGAAGCGAAGCGGCCGAAGAGTACTTTCAAAAGTAAGTACTGAGTATTATGTCACTTATTTATGTGCAAATGTTTAATAATGAGCAACATTAAAACATTACTGTTGGCCACATGTCGGGAAAGTTATGTGCCATTAGCGATGTTTGTACTAACTTGGTTTTAAAGCCTTTACTTCAAAATATACGCCGTTCAATAGTTGACTTTAATCTTAAAGAGAATGTGATGATTTTATGGATAATTAAAGTCAGTCATATATCCACAAACACAACAAGCTGAAAGTCAGTGATGCTGCTCGGTTTGCAGTCCTGAATATCACGGCACAAGCAGGATTCACTGCACTGTTAATGTTAGCTATGTTATATTGCTGCCTCTGTTCGGTGGTGTCGAGCCAAACGGACTTTAACGTGTGTTTGAACGAGCTGACGGTTCACTCGTTAAGCTGAAAGAAAGATGCTTTAATCACAGGAGTCACACATGTGTCCACTGTACCATCTGGGAACTCTTCTTGTTTAGCACTCGTAATAACACAAACACTAAATCCTCCTTCTCTTGTGCTGTTTTGTAGCAGTGTATACACCTGAGACTGTCACCTGTCTGTCTGTCCTGCACTCTCCCTCTGTTTCTTTCTCTCTGATTGTGGAATAAAAGTATGAACATGTATTTATAAGTTAAACTTGTGTTAAAGCTTATCACACATTTGATTTCCATGTGTGCCAACTGCAAGTGTCCAGAGTGAGGACAGACTCAGGGACCCACTGCTGCACATCATCTGTGAGGCTTTGCACCCCTGATGATCCACCAGGACAAACTCAGCAGTGTGTGAGGAAGAGGAGGAGGAAGAGCCAGCAGCAGCTGACAGATGGAGAGAATAGACAGACTGTTCCCTGTTTGTGAAGGACTGCTAGAAAAGTTTACAATAACTAATTATCTGTCCTGAATCAGTCTTATTAGGTAATGTTCAAATAATGTTATCATTCCAGTGTTTTCAGTGTGGGAGAAAGTACTCAGGGCCTTCAAGTTACACACTATGAAAGGCTGCAACAAGTTTCATATTCAGAAACCTAAAGTATGTATCAGCAGCAGAATGGACCTAAAAATAAATGTTTGTTTTAGTTCTATGAAGCTTTGAGTATTTTGGATTAGTAGTACTGCTGTGTTTGTTGCATCATATTGTTGTAATTGTTTATATGCTTTATATATTCTGAGCTAAGTTGATCTATAGTGTTACATCATATTCTATAAGGATGTTATGTGTTTGTATACTTTCTGCCCAGTTTGACCCATTTAGCAGAAGTCGGCCTGTTTAAGGCTCTGATATCTATTCTGTGTGACTTAAAGCAGTTATGACATGGTCTGATTTTATGACCCAATAAAGGAATATTTAATATATCAGTCTACTCTTCATTTGATCAGAAACAGTTATCACAGCTTGTACATTTTCTTTTTATAAATATATGTAAGCAATGAGCCAAATTTAGTAATGCCAACATACTGAAGGAACAACATTTGTCTCTTATGTATGATACACCTATATATGCACTGTCAAAGATACTTGTCTTTGAGTGAAGATTTAAGGTGATAGACTAAGGAGCTTGGAAAGAAAAGGTGAAAAGACATAAATAACTGCAACTAGAATCTGTACTGAAGCTCAGTATTTGACACAGAGTTCATGTTCACTGCTGTAATAGCTAATAATGATTAATATAATAACTATAATATTGGCCATATTATATTTACATTACCAAAGTGATATGACTTTAGTCTCATGAAAAACATTAATTAATTGTTATTTACTAGCTAATCTTAAAATGACTGTTCAGTGCAGAAATGAAGCCCAAAAGTCATGTTTTACAGTCCTGTGGTCTCAGCCTCAGATACTTATTAAATCACACAAAGCTCTTGTAGAAACAAACAAACAAATGAACAAAATATGTTCTCCTTCATTTCTGTCAAACTAAGTTGTATGACACGTTTCCATCGGTTAGTATAATGGTTGCTAGGCAACCTGGGCAGCGCGACGGAGACTAGACCGTCCCATACAGCCCAAACTTGCCGTTTATTTTGCAAATCGAGCTCAACACTGCCCCTAGCGTCCTGGAGCACTTCCGTTGTGCTTTGGAGTTTGCATGTGTTTTGGAGTTTGCATGTGTTTGTATTTTGCATGTGTTTTGTATGTGTTTTGTATTTTGTACGTGTTTTGTATTTTGTATGTGTTTTGGAGTTTGCATGTGTGTTGGAGTTTGCATGTGTTTTGTATTTTGGATTTTGTACGTGTTTTGGATTTTGCATGTGTTTTGTATTTTGCATGTGTTTTGGATTTTGTACGTGTTTTGGATTTTGCATGTGTTTTGTATTTTGCATGTGTTTTGGATTTTGTACGTGTTTTGTATTTTGCATGTGTTTTGGAGTTTGCATGTGTTTTGGAGTTTGCATGTGTTTTGGATTTTGTACGTGTTTTGTATTTTGCATGTGTTTTGGATTTTGTACGTGTTTTGTATTTTGCATGTGTTTTGTATTTTGTACGTGTTTTGTATTTTGCATGTGTTTTGTATTTTGTATGTGTTTTGGATTTTGCATGTGTTTTGTATTTTGCATGTGTTTTGGAGTTTGTACGTGTTTTGTATTTTGCATGTGTTTTGGATTTTGTACGTGTTTTGTATTTTGCATGTGTTTTGGATTTTGTACGTGTTTTGTATTTTGCATGTGTTTTGTATTTTGTACGTGTTTTGTATTTTGTACGTGTTTTGGATTTTCCATGTGTTTTGTATTTTGCATGTGTTTTGTATTTTGTACGTGTTTTGTATTTTGCATGTGTTTTGTATTTTGTACGTGTTTTGTATTTTGCATGTGTTTTGGATTTTGCATGTGTTTTGGATTTTGTACGTGTTTTGTATTTTGCATGTGTTTTGGAGTTTGCATGTGTTTTGGAGTTTGCATGTGTTTTGTATTTTGTACGTGTTTTGCATTTTGCATGTGTTTTGGATTTTGTACGTGTTTTGTATTTTGCATGTGTTTTGTATTTTGTACGTGTTTTGGATTTTGCATGTGTTTTGTATTTTGCATGTGTTTTGGAGTTTGTACGTGTTTTGTATTTTGCATGTGTTTTGTATTTTTTTATATTTATTGAGATTTTTTGATATAAGAAAAAACAAACAAACAAACAAAAAAACAACAGACAACACAACAGCAAGAGCTAAAACACACAAATAAGACAAAAGTTTACACTGCAACGACAAAAATACTGCTTCAACACTGGCAATAAACAAAAATAAAACGCTAAGGTGGAAGGTTAAGTTATTGGTGATCAATCAAATAGGACTTTGTTTTAATACATGGTCTAAAAATGGTTGCCACACATCAAAGAAATTACTAAGTTTGTCCGCTAATATATACCTAATTCTCTCCATATGTAGTAGAGCAGTCAGTTCTGTGAGCCACATTTTGAATTGAGGTACAATATCCGTCTTCCAAAGAGTCAAAATAATTTTTTTAGCAATTACCATTCCGAACAAAACTGTAGTTTGTGCAGCAGAGCTAGGGTGTAAAAGGGAAGAGGAAGATCCAAACAATGCAATTATTGGGTCCGGCTCTAATGTGCAATTATAGATATCAGAAAAACAGTTAAAAATATTCAACCAATAGTTATACAATTTGGGACAAGTCTAAAAAAAATGAGTAAGAGAGCCTTCTCCAAGTTTACAACGATCGCATATCGAACTGATAGAAGGAAAAATCCTGTGCAGTTTAGTTTTTGAATAATGAAGTCTGTGAAGCACTTTAAATTGAATTAACTGATGCCTTGCATTTATAGAGCAAGAATGGATCCTACACAGACTCCTCTCCCACACCTCATCTCCAATCAGCAAACCAAGCTCTTCCTCCCATGCCATCTTCAAAAAGTCAGATTTAGAATTTAAATACTCAGAAAAGGCTTTCACAAAACCAGAAACCAACTTTTTAGAATCCGGGGAACTCAGAAGAAGTGTAAAAATTGAACCCTCTTCCGGAAGAGATGGAAAATTAGCAATACTCTGATGGACATAGTTTCTTATCTGTAAATAATGAAAAAAATGTGACGCAGGGAGAGAGAACTTGTTCTGCAACTGAGTAAATGATGCAAACTGCCTGTCAATATATAAATCTTTGAGAGTAATAATACCTTTCTGTGTCCAGATATCAAAAGAGGCGTCTAAACATGAGGGTGGAAATGCATGATTACCGTATATTGGAGTGTGAACCTTTTTTTGCGTTCGATACTGTTGACCATAATATCCTATTAGAGCGATTAAAATTTAGAGCAATTTTGGCCACAATGGTGCACAATAACAGGAAGGGAAGAAGACTGTAGGGTACAGATTGCTTCTTTTACAAGATATTACTGAAGACATGTATCAAAGCCCAAAAAATACAAAATATTTATTATATCAATACATACATGTTTATTTATATTCGTCTTTTTCTATTCTCATTTTTATACTTGACATGATTATCTATCTATCTATCATAGAAATATAGTAAATTTGACTGCTAGATCAGTTTAATTTAGGGTATTAACTTAGAGTTTAGAGTATTAATTTGTCTTACGTATTTAACTAATTAGCATATTAGTTAGTTTGTGTAGTAAATAGTGTAAATAGTGTTTGTGTAGTAAAAGTGTTTAATGACATATGTCTGAATACAGACAGTGGAAAAATGTCAGTCTTAGTTCTACTGGATCTCAGTGCAGCATTTGATACAGTTGACCACAACATATTACTCAAACGACTGGAGAACTGGGCAGGTCTTTCAGGAACTGTACTAAACTGGTTCAAAACATACTTAGAAAACAGGAAATACTTTGTATCAATAGGTAACTTCACATCTGAGCAGACAAGTATCACATGTGGAGTTCCCCAAGGTTCCATCTTGGGACCCCTTCTGTTCAACATATACATGCTCCCACTGGCACAGATTATAAAGAACAACAAAATAAACTATCATAGCTACGCAGATGACACACAAATATATATCACATTGTCACCAGGAGACCGAGGCCCTGTACAGGCGCTTGGTAAATGCATTGAGGAAATTAATGACTGGTTGTGCCACAATTTTCTCCAGCTGAACAAAAATAAAACTGAGGTAATAGTCTTTGGTGCCAAAGAAAAACGATTACAGGTCACCAGAGAACTTCAATCTATACACCTAAAAACCACAAACCAGGCGCGAAATTTGGGTGTAGTGATGGATGCAGACCTAAACTTAGAAAAACACATTAAGACAATAACAAAATCAGCTTACTATCACCTCAAGAATATTTCAAGGATAAAAGATCTGATGTCTCAACAGGACCTGGAAAAACTAGTCCATGCATTCATCTTTAGTAGGCTTGATTACTGTAACAGCATCTTTACAGGTCTACCTAAAAAATCAGTCAGACAACTACAACTCATTCAGAACTCTGCTGCTCGAGTCCTCACTAAGACCAAAAAAGTGGACCACATCAGTCCAGCTCTGAGGTCTTTACACTGGCTGCCTGTCCGTCAGAGGATAGACTTTAAAGTTCTGATGCTGGTTTATAAAGCTCTGAATGGTTTAGGACCAAAATACATCAGTGACCTCCTGACCCAGTATGAACCTTCCAGATCCCTCAGGTCATCTGGATCCGGTTTCTTATCAGTTCCCAGAGTCAGAACCAGACATGGAGAAGCTGCATTCAGCTTTTATGCTCCATATCTCTGGAACAAACTCCCAGAAAGCCTCAGATCAGCTGAAACACTCAGTTTATTTAAATCCAGATTGAAGACCCACCTGTTCTCAGCTGCTTTTGAATAAATCACCAAATCCACACTTTTAAGCTTAAATTTCAAAACTTACATTTTAACTACTGACTTTATCTACTGTTCTGATTTTATCTACTGTTCTGATTTTATCTACTGTTTTGATTTTTGATTTTAAATACTGTTTTGTTTGTTTGTTTGTTTGTTTGTTTGTCTTAATCAATTTTAGATCATGCTTTTTATTTGTTTTTGTTTTTAATGTCTCTGTAAAGCACTTTGAATCACATGTTGTTGAATTGTGCTATATAAATAAACTTGCCTTGCCTAAATCAGTTCCCCCAAGGATGCCAAAGCCCCCACGATTCTCAGACAAGGCAGGAGTGGCCTCTTGTAGGCAGGAGTGCCTCCATATGAGGAATTAAGTACATGATTAATGTGTCAAAAAACACTTTCCTATTAAAGTGTCCATTAAAGTTTCCTCTGCTTAATCTCGACCTTAGAGAGCAGAGTACGACTTTGTAGACAAACATTATTTTAATTCCCATAATTCTACTGTGAAATACAATATAGTAAAACGTATCTCAAATATGTAACAACCTGTGCTGCTACTGAATACTGTGGTGGTTATCCATGAACACAACCTGACCTTTACCATTCACAGCTCTTAATATGTGTCTACATGTGTTAACAGCCTCAAAAGAAATTCACAAGTTCAGTTTGCTACACTTACAAACCTATCTTCATAAAAGATTATTAAAGAACGTCCTCGCTTAGGAACGCCAGTAGCGATTCACAGAGCTGATGAAGGCACTAGCTACGATGGCACTTTCACTGCTGCCGGTCTACTGGAGTGGATCACACTGATAATCAGCCAAGAGTGGATTTTCTCAAAGAGGAGTGTTACGACAAACATGACTCTAATATTACACTGCCAGCCCCGAGGCACTCGTCTTCTCTGCTCTCCAAGGGAAGGTTAAAAGCTGGAACCTCAGTTGAAGCAGATCACACAGGTTTTTAAATGATGTGTTGTAATCTTTTGGTTACTCTTGTGCAGAGAGTCGTAACTGCAAACAGTTAAATCGGATAAAAATCTCTTAGATGTTTTCGTTTTATGTCTGTTTAGGGTCATTAATGGCAGTGAACGCGAGACCTAAATGTATAAAAATACTGCATTAGGGAATTGTACTTTATGAGGGGGAAATTTTCATTTTCAAAAATGAAAAAGGACACTAATTAATTACAGTACAGAATAGGTTAGATATTTGTAGCTCCATACTGTTTGGGTTAACATCTTGTGTCAGGAGAGCAGCCGAAGGTACTTTTTATATAGTTTAGAGATTTAAAAACAGTACAGTGTCTTTACTTTCATAGCCTTCCCCTACCATCCAAGATTTTATGTAATACTGACATGATAGCATCATGGAGTTGCAACAGATTTGTCAGCTGCACATCCATGATGTAAATCTTGGGAAAGGTATTGGGATCTGTTGACCATGGAGGTCATCTGACTTCAGTAATTTGCTATTATGTTCAAAGTGTCACTACCATAAACAGTCTGAACTGTTGTTACAAGCAGAACAGATCCCTGGTTTCATGTTGATTATGTTAAATTCCAACAGGGTTGACTGAGTCTAACAAAAAATGAGCCTTTATTATAGCCAATGAAACATATAAAAATATGTGATAACATAAAGTGAACAAGAACTAACAAAACCAAAACTGGGAAAAACTAAAACATGAAACCTGAAAATCCTGACGCCATGAACCATGGAGACCTGAGGAGGTAAACAGAAAGCTCGAAAATGGGTAATAATGGAAGTGAAAACACAGCTGACACGACGCCACAGGGGACGCAAAACTAAACACACTAAACATGGAACACAAGACTGTCAAAATAAAACAGGAAACACACTGAGACGTAGACTGTGACAACACGCGCTTAACAAAAGGACATGAAACACGCAGACATGAAACACGTGACAGATTGGGGAGCTGGAATGGAACACAAGGAGAGGAACACGGGAACAGGTAAGGGGAACAAGGCACGGGCATAACTAAAAGTCATACACAGAGGACAAGACAGACTTACACAGGAAAAAGGAAAAGACACATAAACAAGGAAGCATGGATGACAACATTAACTAGACTAAAACCTAACTAAACTATACTAACAGTAAGCACTAGAACTAAAAATGTATCCAATACATCAAAAGATATCAAAAATACAAAATAAACTCAAAATGCTAGGACACTGACCCAGCACCCTGACAACTGTAGCCCATCTGCTTCAAAGTTTGATGTGTTATCCATTTAGTGTAGCAAAGCATGTGCACAGAGTCTAAGACACATAGTTGATGTAAGGTGTAAGGAGCACTTCTGTCATTTAGAATAATCATGGAACAGCTACAAACACATACAAATAGCCCCTCCTTTGCAGATTTTCTGGCAACCTGAGGACATTTTGTCTCTCGACAGAGAACAAACTCTATTTCTTATCCAGTATTTTAAAGTATAGACTAATCATTTTGTGTCTCCAACCCTGTGAGTTTTTCAGTGAGCGCCCATAGCCTAAGCACACTTTCAAGCTCGGTACTCAGGCTGCTAGTCAGTCTGGGTATCTCTCCTCCTACATCAGCGCAGTTGTCTAGTACCCATTAACAAATAGTGACCAACGATGGAGTCAAATTCTCAACCTGAAATCTTCTTTCAGTCTCCCTCTGGACAAGTGATGAATTTAACGGCAGGTGTCTTTTCTGCTGTGCCAGACTGTGGCAGTCAGCAATACCCAGGCTCTGTCCCTAATGAAATAACCCCTTCTGACAGATGGCAAGTACCACTTTCCCTCTGCTGCATAATTTAAACTGACCTCTCTAATTGGACAATGATTCAAGTCATCAGCCAGTGGGAGAAGGTCAAGCCTGTCCGAATCAAATCTTAGTTAAGATCGACAAAGCTTTGTTTATCTTGGGAACAATATCAAAGTAACTCATGAAAACAGAGCTGAAATACATTATTAATGTGCAAGTCTCAGCTCCAAGATTAGCTGTTTTTATGCATGAACAATGCTTCGGTTTGACAGTGTTTTGCTTTATTTTCAGTTTATTCTAATCTCATATCAGATGTTAAAAACAATTCTTCTTAATCGTCACCTTGAACCTTGAATCTCTGACTTTACCTTTCGTGTTATCATGAAGGATTCAGGTCAATGTCACAAACTGGAGAGACATCCTGGAACAGTCAGATTTAACAACACAGTTTCTCTTTTATTTACGTTTTTGAAATAGAGTCTTACAGAAAAAGAAGATCAAGACATTTGATCTTCTACCTTCTATTGCATGCACATTGATGCCCTGCCTGTTAGTAGCTCTGCAAAGCCCGTGACTGCGCTCTCACCAAGCTGTTGTTGATGGTTGGTGTAATGTTTGCATGCCTCAAACATTAATGATGACACCTTCAGTATTTCTCAGTTCCATTCTTTAATTATCGGGCTTGCAGCGGCAACACAGTCTGCAGCGCTAACTTGTTCATCTACCGTTTTTTTCCATTGTTCCCGTTTTCTATATGCTCCTTCCGCCTTACATTCAACCTTTCAAAATAAAATCTCTGTAAACATCACAATCACCTTCTTTTTTTTTCTTTAACAAACTTAGGTACTCAGCGAGGTGAATTATTAATCTGAACCTATGACAACGGGACGTAATAAAATTACTGAACATTCTTATTACTCGAGTTTCTCCACACCTAAACATCAATTAAAACAGCACTGCATTTGCGCAGATCTCTGACTAAACACTATCAACATTCAACACTAGAATACAGGTTACAGTGTTAGATTCAGGAACATCAAACATGTTACACACAGCGTAACCTTTAACTGGTCACTTAGATATTCAAGTCTTAGATCTGATGTAATCAGACAGATGCATAGGTACGCGTCTGTTTGATCTGACTGGGTATCTGAGCTTGTCTGTTAAGGCGGGGTTGACATGCTGTCCAGGTGGGGCATTTTCAAGTCCACGTCTGATTTTCTTGAAGAAATGCATTCCTGACAATGGAGTGTCCATCCCTTGTAGCTGTAATTTCAGAACCCTTACTCTTGGTCACTTTGTAGGGTTTTGCATTGTATGGTGTGGATAATTTGTTGTGCTTGGGTTGGCGATGCAGCACTGTGTCACCCAGACTTAGTGACTGTGGTCTGGCGTGACGGGTTGCATCTGCGATCATCTTCATCTTGATCTTTGCACTATCATCCCTTGCTCTCACTTCAGCATCTGAACACATCTGTGGAGTGGTGTTAAAGAAAGGGAGCTTGATGTATAGCTGGCGTTGAAACAGTATTTCAGCTGGTGAGCTCGCCGTTGTGCTATGAGGTGTAGATCTGTACTCACGAAGAAAGATGTTTAGTTGCTGTTTCCATGGTGTGCCCTGTGTCTCGGCAACTCTCAGCGCTTTGCCTAGGGTTCTCATAAACCTCTCAGCAATGGCATTCGCCTGAGGCCAATAAGGTGTGATTTTGCGATGATGAAATCCCAGGTAGTCTGCAAACTGTGAAAACGCCTCACTGTTGAAAGGAGGACCATTGTCAGTTTTTACTGTCCTTGGGATTCCAAACATGGAGAACACTTTGTCAATGACTGGGATAACAGAAGATGCTGATGTTGAACGTACACTTTTAACGACTGGATAGCGAGAATACTCGTCTGTGATAACGAGCAGGTATTCCCCCGTAGGGAGCGGTCCATAAAAATCTGCACTGACACTGTGCCAGGGCGTTTCGGGTAATGGTGACATCTGCAGAGGATCAGTGTGTGTGACAGGTGTGCTGGCTTGGCATGGCAGACAGTTTTGAACTGCAGATTCCGCTTTCCGATTGATCTCTGGGAACCATACTTTGGTACGTAGCAGCGCTTTGGTCTTGACGATACCCTGGTGCCCTTTGTGTGCCAGTTGTATTGCTCTTTCTTGCAGGACAGTTGGAATAACTATCCTTGTGCCTCTGAGTATGAAGTCAGATGAGTCAGCTACTCTGTTAGTTCACTTTGAACATGTTTGAATGATTTCAAAATGTCAGCATGCTGGGATTTATCTGTTAGATGCCACGTGTTGTTTCTGATGTGACCGATGACTTCCTGCAGAACCTGGTCTTTCAGAGTCTCTGTTTTTATCTCCTGAAGTGTCATGGCTTTTGGGGTGGAGTGATAAGAAAAGAAATTGACATACTCTTCTGCAACCTTGCATGCACGAGCACTTTCATTCTCCTGTGTTGGCACTGGATGACGTGACATAAAGTCAGCTGGATTATCAGCACCTTTTCGGTATTCCACTCTGAAGTTATATGGCTGAAGTCTCAGTCCCCATCTTTCTATTCTGGCAGGTGGTTTTGATCTTGGGTTATTCCAGATGATTTCGAGTGCCTTGTGATCGGTCACCAGTGTGAATGGATGTCCATAAACATACAAGTGGAAATGTTCGCAACTCCACACAATGGCGAGTGCTTCTTTCTCAGTTTGCGAGTATCTCGTTTCCACATCACTCAGTGCTCTGCTTGCATATGCAATAATGTGCTTCATCCCCTTTTTATCTTTTTGACAGAGAATGGCACCCAGTCCTACTGGACTAGCATCAACAATCAGTTCAGTCTGTCTGCTGGGATAGAAGTAGGACATCGTCGTGTCGCTTGTGAGACTGACCTTGAGTGCCTGCAATGCAGTTTCTTGGTCCTGACCCCATGTCCAAGGGGTGTCCTTGTGTGTGAGCCTGCGCAGTGGCTCAGAGATCGATGAGAAGTCCCTGATGAACCTCGAGCAGTAATTGGCCATACCAAGGAGACTTTTGATGTCAGCAGGTGTTTTCGGGTCGGGAGCGTTTTGAACTGTTGCAACCTTTTTAGGATCTGCTGAAACGCCACCTGCAGAGAAGATGAAACCAAAAAACTCAAGTTTTGTTTTATTAAATTCACACTTCTCTCGATTCAGAGTAAGCCCTGACTCTGATAGTCGCTTAAAGAGAGCTGTAAGATTGTTGTCATGGTCAGCCTGGTCCCTGCCAAAGACTATAATGTCATCACTGAGATTTTTGACTCCGTTCAGTCCTTGCAGCGTCTGATGAATAGCATTTTGGAACATTTCAGTTGCAGAAGAGACTCCGAAGCTCAGTCTTTTATATCTCCGAAGTCCCAGATGAGTGGTGAACATCGTAATGTAGCGGCTGTCAGGGTGTAGTTCAAGTTGGTGGTATCCTGCCCTGAGATCAAGTTTTGAGAACACCGTAGATCCATTCAGCTCATGGATTACATCATCAATCGTGGGTGTGACATGTCGTTCACGTTCGATTGCAGTAGGGCTGAACGATTATGGAAAATAATCTAATTGCGATTTTTTGCCCCAATATTGCGATTGCGATGCGATTATTTTTTAAGGTCTTTGTCTTCTGTATTATTAAACAAAGACAAGCAATACATCATATAGTATGGCCAATACTATATTACATTAATTTTAAACTGTTCTTTCCTGGAAGACAGACCTCTGTTATGATGACATGAGGTGATGCATGAATTGATGACTGACATTTTTATTTAACTTCTTCAATCACAACAGTATATTTGAACATACACAATAGTTTATTTTTAGCTTACAAACATCTGAGCATAAAGTGCTGACAAGGAACCCTGGTGTAAACATTAAAATGAAAGTCAGTACAATGTGCAGATTGCAGAAATATACATAAAAAAATCAGTGGCTTTACCACACTCAGTTTTTCGACATCTGTGAACTACTAGACAGTCATTAAATTAAAAAATAATATTAAATAAATAAAACTAATAAATAAAAAATACACACATCTTACTGATCTCTGCAGTCAGTAACATTACACATAAAGTGCAAACATAATAGCAATTGTATAAACACACACACAAACACGCCTTTAAATTAAAACTGGCTGAACATCTTGATTATCTGCAGTAAGTAACAGCAACACAGCACAAACTAAAGTGCACAATGAGTATGGCTCAGCTAGCCATAATCATCCTAGCTCACAGGTTTTTTGCTAGGAAGACCAGCATATCTACTTTTGCTGGCTTTAAGGATGAGCGAGTGCAGGTCACTATATTCCCTCCAGTGCTGAACAGACGCTCTGAGGGGGCACTTGTGGCTGGCACACACAGATATTTGCGGGCCATCTTGCACAGTCGTGGAAAGTGAATGTTGTGCACCTTCCACCAGGCTAAGGGATCATCCTCTCCGTCAATGACAGGGGTCAACAGGTAACTATTCAACTCTGCCTCCACGACATCTTCAAGTGGCAGAGGCAAAGCTGAAGAGGCCGCACTGGTTTTAAAAAGACTACCAAGAGTCTTCTTTGCCTTTCCCCCAGAGGCCTGTGCACTTGGAGAATTTTGAGCAGTTTCAGTGCGAGACCTCTTCTCCTGCCAGATGGGAAGAGAATGCCAGAAGAGAGACAGTTTTGCAGTTAGCTTATATATAAATATTATGTGTTTGTGGAAATATAATTTTCAAGGATTTACCTGATTATGTGTACGTCTAGCCGATTCCACCATTTCTGTCTTCAGTCGGGCCTTAATGGCAGGAAGGTTGTCTGCGCTGATGTATTGCGTTTTGAACCTAGGGTCCATGAACGACGCAACATCCAAAAGCTCCTGGGTGTTGAGGTCACTATACTTGTCGTTGAGGTATGCCAGGACCTTGGTTTTAATTGATCTAGTCAGATCAGTGTCCTCAGCATCTTCAGCCAAGACTGATGTTGCCAGAAGATGGAGAACTGGCTTGAGGTAGGAGATGCTCACATACTCTTCTCCAGAAAGAGCATCAGTAAATTCGGAGAGAGGATGCAGTGCCTTATGAATGGACTCCAACACTTCAGCATCCTGCCAGGTTGGGATGAGGGAGCGTGCATGTCGGTCACCTGTCAATACCTGCGATATGGCTTTCATCTGTTCCAGCACTCTGGCAATCATTTTCTCTTTGGACCCCCATCTTGTAGGGCACTCAGTAATGAGAGAGTGCTCAGGAAGCTTAAGCTCCTTCTGTGCCTCAGTGAGTGCTGCCTTTTTCTTCCAACTGTGCGTGAAGTGCCCCACCAACTTCTTGCACAGCCCAATTGCTCTTGATACTCTACCATCTTTGATTGCATTTTCTGGAGGGAAAAAAAATAAAGTAAAAAGTAAAATTAGTGTTAGACATACAATTGCAGTTATGATGCAAGGTTTCACCATTTCTCTCTCTCTCTCAAATTCAAAGTTGCTTTATTAGCATGACTATGGGAACAGTGTTGCCAAAGCTATTGTTACATACATCATGACATACAAGAACATAAGACCATAAGACAAAGACAAAAAAGAAAATGCATAAGAAGAGGTGGGTACATCAGTGTGGGGTTGACATAACATATCTAGAATTAACAGCAGTAAAGAACAAGATAAATAATAGTGTGGTGTGTTTGTGTGAGAGAATGATACACAGGCTCGCGCATACATGCATGCACACGCACGCACGCACACACTCTCTCTCTCTCTCTCTCTCTCTCTCTCTCTCTCTCACGGCAGTAACTTACCAATAGCAAGATGTAATCTGTGTCCGAAACACTGGAGCCTGGTCCATTCGTTCAGCTGTGCTGCTTTCACCATATTTGACGCGTTGTCCGTCGTTATGCAGACAAGGTTGTCTTCAGGGAGATCCCAACACGCAAGCCCCTCTCTCAGGCCAGCAGCAATGTTTTCCCCTGTGTGGTCTTCAGGGAAGTAGGCCGTTTGTAGGCTGCGAGCTTCGAGGTGGAGGTCTTCGGTAATGTAATGCACCGTCAGACTTTGATAGGGCTCTGCTGTACGGCTTGACCACATGTCTGTTGTCGCCGCAAAAACTCAACAGCCTTTAACTCCGCTGCAACCCTCCGCCTACATTGCATATGTAGCTCGGGTATTGCAGTCTGACTGAAATACGTGCGGGAGGGCATTCTGTACCTCTTATCCAGTGTAGTTACCAAATTATTGAACCCAGGCTTGGTCACCATATTGACGGGCATCATGTCTTTCGCGATGCAGTGGGTTACTGCTTTGGTGATTTCCACGTGCCGTTTTGAAGTGCGTTCATATGGCGTAACACCTTCAAACAGTTCGGTCAGTGATCCTTGCCGAGTAACGTTACTAGGTTTATTCTGCACACTACTAGATTTTTTAGCCATACATCTATCATACTCTGTTTTGTGCTGAGTCTTAAGGTGCTGGTACAAATTCGTAGTGTTTCCCCGAGATGTAGAAACTCTACCAAGACAGGTTTTACACAGTACCTGACTCTATGCGACATCATCTCTTTTAAACCCAAAATATTCCCACACGGGTGATGTGCAGTTCCTCTTTGGTACTAGCATCCCCGCAGGCTCTGGTTCTGTTGAACCTGAGGCCATTGTGTAGGCTACAGCTTTGCTTGCTAGTTCACTCTCGGTAGACTGTTTCAAAACTTTGCTCCCCGTGTCACGTGACCAGAGTGCAGCCTCTGTGGTTAGACAATCTCGTTTTTACTCGCGCATGTCACGTAAACAGAATATAATCGCAGCCTTTGCGGTTAGAAAATTGCACTTGATCATATCGCGATATTATCGCAAATGCGATATTTCGTTCAGCCCTAGATTGCAGTGTTTGCTTGTCTCATGTCCACACATATCCGTACGTCGTCTGGATTCTTTGGTTTTGGCAGTGTTACAATGGGTGAAACCCATGGTGTTGGTCCCGTAACTTTTTCAATAATGTCATCAGCTTCCAATTTCTGAAGTTCGTCCTCCACTTTTTGACGTAAATGAAAAGGAACACGTCTGTGTGGTTGACAGATTGATTTTACATCTGTGTTTATGTGCAGTTTCACTTGAAAATCTTTGAGTTTTCCAATTCCCTGGAAAAGTTCTGGGTGTTGTTGTACGAGCTTGTCTGCAACAGAACTTTGAGACTGAGAAGAGACCGCAGTGACAATATGGAGGAGTCCCAAGTCTTTTGAGGTTGCAAAACTCAAAATATTGAAACCTCCTCCTTTAATGACAAAGAAGGAACACCTAACTGTTTTGTCTTGTTTTTCCACACTGCACCTGAATGCACCACACACAGGGAGAGACGTAGATGAGTGGTATGGGTAAATCTTGATGTCTGTAGAAGTTAACATAGGACGTGGTGTCAGTTTGTTGTAGGTGGCTTCAGTTAAGCAGTTAGCAGTGGCCCCAGAGTCGATTAGCACCGGTATCTGGGTGCCCATTACTCTGACTTCAGTGTGTGGGAGTTTAGGATGTTGAGCTGTGTTCACCACATATATATATATATATATATATATATAGGATGTGCGCCCTGTCTCCACATGTGCAGCGCTATCTGTGACTTGATGAACAGTTTGCAGTGGCAGGTTTTTCTTATACTTCTTTCCACAATGTGTCTCTTTTCTCTTTGAGCGACATTGCTTTGCAAAATGATTGAATTTGCCACAAGCATTACAGATTTTGTCTTTGGCTGGGCAGCCTTGCTCATGAGGATATCTGCCTCCACAGTTTCGACAGCGGTTATTCGGCTGCCATGAGGGTGTCCATTTGTTTCTAGCTGTGGTGTCACGTCCTGTTTTGTGCTGTACTTTATTAATTGCAGCGGTCTTGTCAGCTTCCATCCCTGTAGCTTGCAATTCAGACAACTCACATGCACGGCCATGATTCAATAGATCATCCAACATTAAATCAGGTTCTCTAAGTGCTTTTCTACGCAGCTGTGATGATGTACAGCTTTGGATAATTTGTGTTTTAATCTCTGCAGCCATGTTTGCAAACTCACAATTTTTGGCTAAAATCCTCAGCCTGGTGTGATAGTTGTCCAATGTTTCACCTGATTCCTGCACCGCTTTCCTGAACAGATAAATCTGATACTGCACATTTTTTTTGGGCGCAAAGTATGCTGACAGTTTCTGTTTTGCATCTGCGTACTTGTCGCCATCCGTTGCTAACGTGTCGTAAACGTCATGCACTTTTTCACCAGCCACATGCAGCAATAATGCTCTTAATCTTGCATCTCCAGTAATATTCATTGCTGTGGTGTAGTTTTCAAACCTCTGAAGCCATTTCATCCAGCGAGGTCCGACGGAACCGAGGTCGGACTCCGTGTCGAAGGGTGGAAGTGGAGAAGCGTGTGCAGCCATGTTCTTGTCTCCTAAGCTCCGGGTAGGGCAACTTCCTTCGTGTTGTTTTTGTTGTAGCCTTTACTCTCGTCGCCAATGTAATGTTTGCATGCCTCAAACATTAATGATGACACCTTCAGTATTTCTCAGTTCCATTCTTTAATTATCGGGCTTGCAGCGGCAACACAGTCTGCAGCGCTAACTTGTTCATCTACCGTTTTTTTCCATTGTTCCCGTTTTCTATATGCTCCTTCCGCCTTACATTCAACCTTTCAAAATAAAATCTCTGTAAACATCACAGTTGGTTGGACCGCAATCATTTCACAGATAGCAAGGTGTAGTGACAAGTAGCTGGGGAAAATGCTGGGGAAGGAGTCGGACTACAAACTGGATGTTTGTTCGACAGGTCTTTGGAAACATCTCTGTCACGTCTGATGGATGTTAAATTGTTTTTAGACACAAAACTATGTCTAGGGTACAGTGTCTAGAAAAAGCAAAAATAAATGATTACTTTTGTTTTGAAAGGTTCAGAAAAATTCATTTGTTCAGATTAGTATGTACAAAAAGTGCCTGGATGGATTATGAACATAATGAACAGGCTTATTTATTGCAAAAGAAAGAAGGAAAGAAAAAACTCTAACAGCCAACAACAGCAGTTAATCCTCTTCACTAAAGTATGTGAGTGGGGGTGGAGACTAACAACACAGAGCCTTTCCACCCTGGTACACCAAACCAGGAGAGGCCTACTCACTTCAGTGCAGTCATCACATCTCAAGGATGCTGCTTATTTCACAGCTGTTAGTGTCACAACATCATGGGATGGGACACAAGAAGAACTAGTCACAGATTACAACCGAAGAACAAAAACACACCATAGGAAAAGGCTCTCAAGTAATTTACCGAACTGGTAATGGGAAGGAAGTCAGTAATGTTCTTCTTCAGGACCTAGAGAAAAGAGCCTTAGAGGCTCAACGTGCCTGTGCAGTGAGAACAGCAACAAAGCACATTGTTTGTCTGGTAGCTTGGTGTGTAGGACAGAAACAAACTGCTGACCTCTCTTGACATCTATATTTTTGGCTTTGCTGAGGGCACCCAAAGGTGAGGAAGAAGAAGAGTTGGGCAGCTTTACAGTTGCACAAAGAGGCAGACAAAAACACAAAGAGGCTGGTCGTGAGTGATCAAGCCACAGCAACTGCGGGGAGTAGTTATCTGGTCTGGGCTGGTTGGCAGATCCCCACTTTTGTTCAGCTGACAGACGAGGGTCCAGAAGGTGACTAACAGGATGAGGCCAGGGAGCCACGTGGCCCCCTCGAGGATTACAAGCAGCAAGAAGAAGGTAAAGAGATTACGCTCAAAGCAGAGCCTGCTTTTTTAACCTTGTCACTGTTGTTACACTGACAGCATGGAAGGAAACTCCTGAGCCAAAATATCATCTATTTCCGGATTCTCTTCCTTTGCCTCTCCTCCCTCCCTTGCTCCCACTGCTCATCCATTCATGCAATCACCTCTGCAGTGTACTGGGATCCCACAGCATCCAGGAACTAACGATTGCAGAAGCTGAGTTTTGGTGCCTGCCAAGAACTCCTACGCACCAATGTGGAGACTTTTATACATTCTGCTAAAGGACTCGAGATAAGGAGATTCTGGATTTTATTGCTTTTTGCCACAGTCTCTTTACAAATGATAACTTCACACTTGAAAAATTAGCCCATCATGCTTTTGAAGTCGGGACTATTCTTAACTTTGTGTCTGTTTACCCTCCAAGCAAGTCAAATCAAAGGTAAGAATCATCTTGTAGAATGAAGAAACTTTCTTTAAGATGCATATGATTGATAGCTTACTGAAATTTAGAAAATGAAAGTGACTGTTCACATTCCTTTAAGTTTGGCCAGTGACAAATTATCCTTTAAGGCAAAGATCTACCTGCAAGTTTGTTTGTTTTTTAGCAAATTTAGAGGTGAAATTTAGAGGAGCAACAGGGTGTTTCTGTTTTATGTGCATGAGACTAAGTACTACCTAAAGTACTCTCCCGGCAGGCTACAAAATGCCAGTTCACCCTCGGAAAGATCTTTGATTTTTAGATGTCAAGCAAATGTCAAGCAGATAGCGAAACCACTCTTAAGGTCATGAATATTCAGTGTGAATTAAACTGGTCGTGACATCTAATAGGTGTTCACTGAGAAAGATAGTGAAATTTCAACAGGGATAACATTTTCATCTGCACTGGTTGTCTTGTTCAGTGTGATGTGCCCGGGTGAGCTCATTATCCTGAAGGAAACAAAAGCCATTCTGTTCCCAGTGTCGCAGGACGCTAATCTTTTCTGGCTTGTAATTCTGCTGTGGGGCCTTTTTGCGGATGCACTGGGCATTAAGGCCCGTGCCAACGCTCCCTCCTTTTGCCTAGGCCCTCGTGTCTGTGCATGTGCAAATGAGGCTTCAAGCAAAACCAATTCAAATCTTATGCTATGAATCTTAGAAAAAAAACATGATTTGGCAGCTTAACTTGCTGAAATGTTTGGAAACGATTTTGTTCAATGAGTCTGCCTGACAGTCTCTAAACTGGAGGCTATGTTCCTCATAAAGCTACAGGTTACAATGCTAAGCATTCATTGTATTTTCTTGGTCTTATGCTAAATTTGGATTTAACAGTACTGTTCATTTCAAAGGGTTTTATTTATGCAGTGGAGTTACACATGCAACATACTGACAAATGCAAAGTAATGAACATCTGTCTAAATAAGGCTTCTTTATAACTTCCAAGTATTTACATAAAAATAACACCAAAAGCATAATGAGGTTTCTCATGTGATGTCATGTGCACAGTGCTCAAGCGCTGTTTAGCATATTGCACGTGATACAACCACTTCTTACTGGGGAAATGTGTTGTTAGAGGTTTCTGACACTCACTGGGAGAAATGGGTTCCAAAGAAGGTGCAGCATCAAAACACTCACAGTGGGTGCTTTAGTTGCTTGAAGACTGCAAGTACGGTTTCGTGTAGTTGCTCTTTCATGCTCTGTAACAACTAGCCTTCAAAGTAAAAGCTGCAGCACTAAACCACAACTTTTACTTTGAAGGCTAGTTGTTAGCAAGAATTTGCAGACGAAGACACAGGGATTCGTGGCAATATACAAGAAACCAAAGCATCACCATTTCTGGTTTGTGTTGCACTTCTTACTGCAGCCCAGCGACCACCCAGACAGTGTCTACAGATGTCTGTTGCTTACACTCAAACTGGGACCGCAGCAATAAGCTAGCGACCAGTCACAAGGAGGTTTATATCAGCTGGTTTGGGAAATTTTTCCCTAGTGACAGATTGTTGCCAGGCAGTCACCGATTGGTCTCTACATCTGTGTGACTGGAACAGTGACTGTCCAGCAACCAGTCAGTGAATAATCATTTTCCCCTCATGACTGATGGTTGTGGACTGGTCCCTAGGCCTTTGTGTGGTGCACCTTATTCACTCAAACCTACAGTGATTGTCACGCGTCCCAAATTGCGGTCAAGTTAATGCCACCTGATTAGTGGTCACATGAGGGCAAAACCTAAATAGGAGACCCTATGGAAAGTGTGTGAATGGGCGGATGTCTGGACGTGTAAAGCGCTTTGGGGTCCTTAGGGACTAGTAAAGCGCTATATAAATACAGGCCATATGGAAACCCTACCAATCTACTGTACAACTTCCAAATAGGTTATGAGACTGAAACTAGGACTCAGTCTGGGACTATATATTTAAGATGGACACACCCACAGTGATGTCACCTGGATTTCCACCTTCAACTGAAGCATTGACCTGTCACTGTCTGAGTTATTTCAAAGAAGACATGATAAGTGAGGAATTGATGAGACGGTAGAAACCTATTTTTATAAGGTGGCAGAACTAAGATGGAGATAGTGATACTGTATCCATCTTTTATGTACAGTCTAAGGTATTAATTAAATGAAGTTAACATAAATTATTACGGTGGACAAAGAGTGTCCAAAAGCATTACCAGCTGCTTGATTGCAACACATGTTCTATAAATGTAACAGCTTTGCAATAAAAATCATTTATAGTATTGCACAATAACAGTAATTCAAGTACAGTATCCACTCACTGCAAGTGTTTAAACTCACTTCTTGAAACTGTCACGTATGACAATGTTTGTGATCCACAATGCACTGGTGCAACGTGTAGAACAGCTCAGTTTGTTTTTATAGATATGCAAAATTTAAGTACTGAGATAGCCCACTCTCTGTATCTCCCCAGAAATGTACCAGCTTCAGCTAAAAGCTCTGAGTCGAATACAATTGCAACAGTAATTACACACTCGCTATTTCTATTTGTCTGTATTCTTCATTCTCTTCATTCTCTTTCCTAATCCTGAAGAGGCACAGTTTCATGTTTGAGTTCAATGACCTCCAGACTCTGTTTTGGGGCTCATAAATCCCAGCTTATTCTCTTAAGAAGTCCTCCAAGGTTTGCCACCTGGCACGACAATGAGTGCTTTCTTCTAAAATAGCTTTATTCAATGGGGTAACTGTGTTGGAGAGAACTGACTGGCACACTAGCTTTTGTAATGGCGCACAATTACCTTCCTGTAATTCACCAGTGTCACTGAACCTCGTAAAGATTATTTAATTAAACTGATCAGAAAATTAGAGCAGCTCCCATCCTCTGTGCAGCATCTCAGCGGTATAATTCATGGAAACAGGGGAATCTGTGTCATTTCTTCAATGCCTTCATTTGCAGAATTGTTCTTTTCTAACCACTGTAGCTAAATTTAATCTCTTTAAGGTTTGCTATACATGCACACCCTTATTCGACAGTAATCCACACGCACGCATTTCTGCTCATTCATACTTGGACAAGGCCCAGTACGATCTTATCGCTTACCCTTTTGGCCACTCACCAGTCTCAGTGATGTAACGTGGGTTAAGCTGCACAAGGTCTTTCTCCACATCTCTGCATTTTTCCAGTCACAAACAAGCACCTGCAAGATTTAATCTCTGGATGTCTTCATATTGAAGTAAACTTAGAAGCTTGAATCAGTCTTTGCGATGTAAAAAAAATAATTAAATCACACACACAGAGGCTGTCTTTGGATTATACAGTCCTAACATACACGTAGTCTATGTGTGATTTCCTTTTCACTACAAATGCTCTTTAAAAGCAGCGGTAAAGCAAGCAGCAGTTAACATACCGTAGCACAACTAAACAGATGGCACCTTGCTGGATAAAATACCTGTCAAATTAAATTCTCTCTGGTGATAGTGAGTGCTGGCTGCCCAATTTCTGATATGACAAGATTAACAAGAGTTATTTGAAAGGGCACGAGAGCATTTCAAGATTGCATTTCTTTAAATCTGGATGGATTTTTTTGTGAGCCACCTTTTAAAATGTGGAATTCTACATGTGAAATATATTTTGGCTGTCTCTGTCTTATTTTTAATTTTTTAAACCTGGATGAGACCATATTAGGATGAGATGATATAAAGCTGGAGCATTATCAAAATAGACGATATAAAAAATAGAGCCACCAGGATATCATCAATTGGTTTGTGAAGTCCCATCATGAAGCCTCAGTGTTTTTGCCATTGCTGCTGCGACTGTGAAGCTGCGTACTCATTGGCTACTGACATGTGATGGACAAGCTGTTAGTCACTAAACATATCCTGAATAATCCACTTATCTGACTCTTGATCACATGATGATGATAATTGAATATAACTGATAATTGATAAATGATCATAATTTACAAGATGAGCCTAATGTTCAATTCAATATGACCTGAACCTAGTGATTGAGACCATAAACTCATCAGGAAAGCACTGAGGTCATGACTTCTATGGAACCAGAAGTCTTTTGAAGGCATTTGTGCTTTGACTTCACTTTTTAGAAGCAGAAAATATCTAAATTTTATCCTGTAACACTAGTGAAGACTGACAAACCTGTTTAGCAAGGTCTGTAATTCATTGTGATATTAAACAGGAAATTGATGGCTAATTCAAAAAACAAATATACGCTTATGCCAGATTAGTTGGATTCCCATCAGCAAGAAATAATGAACCTGTTAAAAATGCAAATAACAAAGAAACACGTTGTTGTTTAATGCAAACCATTTAGCCTAATTTATGCACAGTATGTGACTCACTTTGGAGCATTTAGTACATGGAGTGCAATTTTACCTTTGTGTTGTCACCCATCAGTTGTTAATTATCCCAATCATCCACACAAACACTTGTGCTGCTGCGGGAGAAATCTCACACCAACCTGACAGTCAACAGAATTACATCCACTTATCATGAAGTGTTTGATTATTCATGTTGCGAGTAAAAACATTTCCACCTGACTTAATAACTTCGTCTTTGTGACTCTTGCAGACCTTCACCACCACGGTTTTTCTGGACTCAGGGATGTAAAGTACCGACACTTTCTGGAAGCTTCCAGACCAATCCCACATGCAACCAATGTCAGAGCAGAGCAGGGTGGACATCGGGGAAAGAGGTCAACAATCTTCACTACGGGTGTCAAAGTGTGTCCCCAGGAGAGTGTGAAAGCAGTCATCGGCAGCCACCGGGCCTATTACAAACTCAGAGGTGAGATGACTTTAGTGTAAGCTTATACTGTACATGGAGTCTTTAAACATTTACTTCATGCCTAATCACAGCAGACTGTATTAGTATAACAAGCCTGTCCTGAAACATTTAGTCTGTTTTGAATTAGAATAAGGGGCAAACAGAGATGTCCTAGCAGTTGAATGAACAGCAACCAAATTGGATGTTTTATCCAATCAAAACATTTTGTAAAGACAAAGTTTAGTCAGCTAGGTCCATAGGATTTTGAACCAGTGGATTTTAGAGCAATCGATATGCAGAGATGGGCAGTAACGCGTTACTTGTAATGCGTTACTGTAATCTGATTACTTTTTTCAAGTAACGAGTAAAGTAAGGGATTACTATTGCAAAAACGGTAATTACTTTCACGTAGGAACGCTGCGTTACTGCGTTACTAAAACCGTGATTTTTTGCGAGAACGTCTCATGACAGTGACGTAAGCGAGTGCGACGTTCGTGACAACAGCTGTCTGCAGATCATAATATATCGAGTGCGGGACAGAGTGACTTTAAAGCATGCAGTGTTTAAAGCGTGGAGGTACTGACCTTATTTTGAGTTTGATTCCATAAAAAGTGACAAAAACATTAGTGTCCGTTGTGCGTGGGAAGAAAACTTCTTTTTACAGCGAAAAAACCCCTAAACTTCCAAGCAAGCACCGAGTGTACTACGACCTAATGTGAAATTCACAGAGAAACTCGCGGCACACCTGCACCAGGGTAAACCTCCGCCTACCCCAGTCCTGCTTTACAGGTGAAAATAGAGCAACAGGACCGCTAGTCTTTGATTTTATTTATTTTCTGCTGTGTTTTACTTGCATCTATTTGAAAGAGTGAGTGTAAACACAAAAAAATATTTTATTTTATGTGCTGGAATGTGAAGAAAATAGGTTTAAATGTTAAACAAATTTCTTCCAGTCAGAGAATGTTGCATATAATTTAATTTTTGCTTGATGCACAAAGTTAAAAGATTAAAACTAATAAAACAAGTTTTAAAAAGAGACTTTTCCATTTGATTACATTTTGTATGATGAATTATGCAGAAAAAGTAGAATTGGGCTGAAAGATCTATCGCTTTATCACCTATTCAGGTTGTAAATCGTGTTTTTAAAAAGTAACTAAGTAACTAAGTAATTAATTACTTTTGAAAATAAGTAATCAGTAAAGTAACAGGATTACTTTTTGGGGAAGTAATCAGTAATTAGTAACTGATTACTTTTTTCAAGTAACTTGACCAACACTGTCGATATGTGACTGACATGTAATTCAGGAGTTTTAACAAAAGCAAATTATAGCAATTTTTAAACATAGTCCCACACATTCACCTGATACTTCTGCAAGGATTCACATCATCAATAAATGTTAGTGACCTGGTTCCACTGGAAGCTGTAGATACCCGTGCGACCGTCTCTGACAGATAGTCAATGAAGTATATTTATATTTAGTCTTGCTAAAGAGTTTTTTTTCCAGGACTACGCAAGGCTAATCTGGCTTTCCTGTCCTTGAGTGTAACCAGTGGTTTGCATCCTGTTATAAATCCTCTGTATTCATGAAGGAGTCTCTTGACTGTTGATTTTGACAGTCTTGTTGAGAGTTTCTTGACTTAGTTAGATGTTGTGAAATAGTTTTTCTTAACCAAGAGAAGACTTTGGGTATCATCTACTTTAGCTATCTTCTGTGTCCAGAGCAGGCCAGCGAATTCAGTCTTTTTAAGAATGTAACAGATTGCTGATTGAACCACTGGTAAAGTTTTTGCAATCTCGCTGAAGAGTTTATTTTGTTTTCTCGTTGTAATGATGGCCCCTTCACTTGCATCGACACTCTTTGGACCTTATATTTAGAGTTCCAGTGAACATCTAACAAATACAAGTTCATTGCTTGAAATAAACTAATGATCTTTCACTGTCTATTTGTTATAGAACAACAAGAAGACAGGCCTTATCGGGCCAATTCTCTTTTACCTTTGAGCCTCTCCCCTTATGTTAAAGCTGAAATTCTGCACTTAAATCACATCAAATTGTTTTTTTTATTTGCAAAAGAGTTTGTTCTAAGTTCCCTCATTGCTTTGGTCGCAGACCACATTGCCACAATAGATTTAATGGTGCTATTTCTCTAAATCTTAATGAATCTCACTGAATACTCCCTCATCCATGGTATGATTTTGATATTTTTAAAAAAATCTTTAGAGTCTTGCTACACTGCAAAAATCCCTTGTGTAAGAAAGATGGGTTATCAGTGATTTAATAAGCTAAAATTGCCACCTTTGTCATTGCAATTGGTTATTCAACTGTCCCAAAACAGCTGCAGTGGCATATGATTTTAAAATGAGGCAGATTAATTTGGTGTATGGGAGATGCTCAAATCATTACAGAAATGAACAAATTTCCCATGGGCATCAAGTTATTGAACAATATGGTGCTTGTTTCAGCCGCAGATGCGGATAAAAAATAATGTCGCTTCGGGATAGCTTTCTGTTTATAATTTTAATATTCGCAGAAATGTCACAGACACAGAATGACTTTTAAATATACACTCTGACATTTATGAAACAACAGCTATAATACTGTTTGTTGCGGTCTCTATTATTTCATATTAAATCTGTTTTGTGATTTAATACATCTATGAGGTACTGTTGTATGTGTGCTCATGTGTAAAACTCCACTGAAATTCCTCCCCAAAGGTCATAATAAGCCAACTGTAACCTGTAAATCATGACTAGCTCTGTATACTAACAGATGGCAGGACTAATATCAACAAGCCTCTTTAGCCTGAGTATTGTAATTGTTTTCTAGCAGGAATTCACCTCCTATCTATTTATTTTTCCTGTCATTTTGATTTAAATTAGATTAGATGGTGTCTTTTTTGGTAGTACTTTAAAAAATTGTGATTTATCTTCAGTTTGTCAGGAAGCAATTTGGGAAGCTTTTCGGATCTTCTTGGACAGAGTGCCAAACTCAGAAGAGTACAGGGCCTGGGTTTACACCTGCCAGCATGAAAACCTCTGCATGGACGACTTGGCTCAGAATTTCAGCAGCTCTCAGGAGCACCTGGACATGGTCGCCAGAGTGAGTGTGGAAGTCCACTTTCCATAACAGTACATTTGTACTCTGTGTTTGTTTGGTGTAATAGTAATGTAATAGCTGATATCATTTCGTGTGTGTGTTTGTTTTTAATTTCCAGAGAGTAGCTGAGGAAAATGAAGGGTAGGTAAACTTCCCTCTGAAATTTGAAAGTGTTTTCTGTGCGTGGAGTCATTTTTTGAAGAATCAGCTACACTCCTGAAAGGAAAGGCTTTTCTTTTCTTTTCTTCTCTGTAACTGTGTAAAGTGCCTAGTAATTGCCAAAAGATTGACAGTTTTTTAATATATGTTGTTTTTGCAACAGCAAATGTTTTTACACTCAATTACAAATAGAAGAATGTTGCGGATTTTAAAAAAATGGTGAAGGTGAAGATCCCTGAAGTTTTTTAATAGTATTTTGCTTCAATTTTCAGAATTGAATCTGGGACTGAAGAGCCAGGAAGTGAATGTGAGTTTGACAGATAAACACCGTTAAGGTTGAAGCAAGACAGACTTGACTTATGCCACAACCACACACGCCGAGAGATCGGTTGGCAATCCGTTGGCAACCAACAGTCGCTAGGGAAAAATATGCATTTCCTGACTGGTTGGCGAGTAGTTGTGCCGTCTTGGGCGTCATAAAACATTCATAAAGATATTATGATTTAACTTATATGTTGCCTTATTGTGTCAGGCACCTGGACTCCGCCTGTGATTCTCCTTCCAACTGAGGCTGATGTAGTAGGTCAACTATAACAGCTAGAACATTAACTCATGGTCAAGTTTCAGTTTTTAAATTAGTAGTAAAAAAATGCCTTGTGGACTTTGGTTTGCTAGGTTAAAGAGATAAACCCCAGCATGATGAAAGAAATCTATGAAGAGTATATTGTTGAGTTCAGGATCACCATTGTGGATCCGACATACAGCGAACTGCTCAGTAACCCCGAGACTGCACAGTACAATGACATCGTCCGAGACCTCAAACAAAGGGTGAGTTTAAGCATCAAGTCCCCCTCTGTATCTTACTCCTATGATCGTCTTATTCTGTCATTAAAAACAAAAGTCCTTCTTAATGGCAGTGTTATGTAACAAGGTATTCGTGATTGCCAGCTTGTATTACATTGCAGTGTTAGGTCTAACACACACCCTGATTGATTTAACAGCTTTAAGGGTAACTGAAGGACTTAAGACTTCTAAATGAGCATGAGCCTGGAATAGTAAGTTCTAATTAAGAAGGCCGGGACAGATTCTCACCACAGTTCAAACGGCCACTAACGCAGAATTTCGTTAAAGAAATAGGCGTAACAGTCAGCTGAAAAATAAAGTTTTATTTGGGCAGGTCTGTGAAAAACTAAAGACACTCTTACGGCTTCTACAGGAATTACGAGTGTAAGTAGCAGCTAATGAACTGATCAATAGCAAGTTTTGACAGATTGCACATCTGAAACATTCAGGTGTGTGTTAACACGGTACAATATTTTTTTGCTCATGGAAATTGCAAAAAACAAAGCAAAAAACACCAAAAGCACCAAAAAAACACCATACCTCCATGAGATATGTGGAGATATTTATATTTATCACAATCTGCAGCACCACATTCGATGAGAAACAAACACAGCATATTCTAATGTTAAATGTGAGGTTATCTCTCCAAAAGCTAAAGCTTGGCTAAAACTGGGTCATGCAACAGGAGAGTGATTCTAAGCACAGCAGCAAAACAACAACAGAATGACTGATAAAGAAAAGAACCAAGGTGTTGTAATGGCCTCATCGAAGTCCACATCTCAATACAATTTAAGAGAGCTGAGCATCAACGCATGCCCACAAACATCAATGAACTGAAGCAACACTGTAAAGAAGAGTGAGTCAAAATTCCTCCATAACGATATGAGAGACTGATAAAGTCATTAAGAGAACGATTATTTCAAGTTATTACTGCTAAAGGTGGTTATTGCAGCTATTGAGTCATGAGGTGATTCAGTAGCTTGCATGAGGTACTTAGTTTTTTACAGGACTCCACAGAGTCCTAAACTATCCTGTCAGTACCATACATGTTCTTTATCAGTTTTTTCCAACAGTTTGAAGCTGTATGAGTGTATGAAAGTCCCATTCCATTAAATAAAAATGCTGCAGATGTGTTGTGCATCATTCTAAACACGCATTTTTCTGCATGGGGCTGCAAAGAGTGTGGAAAGATTTTTTAGTAAGTGTAGTGTCAGGAAGCTGTTTACCTAGTTCAGATAGCTTATAAGGCCTAAGATCTTGGAATAATGTTAAATCTGGTGAATTGAGAAAACTGCATTAATGCTGACTTTAGTTCACTGTGGGCATTCCAAAACTTCCATATAGGCCTCATGATTGCCATAGTTATGAACTCCATAACGTCCAGGCTGGATTCAAAATCCTCCAAAAATCCAAGTTAGAAATAGCTCTATTTTTTTTTTTTTTACAGTAACAACAGAAAATTCTAGGATTTCTTTCACATTTGTTTTAATTATTTTGATGCTCTTTTCATTTTTTCTGCAGATGCTTCATGTGTTTGAAAAAGTTCCAGGATTCAAAGAGATACGTGTTCTGGGATTTCGGTGAGTTGAATGAGGATTAATTAGGTTTATAGTAAAAAAAGAAAAGTAAAATAAGAACAAAGAAATGGAAACATTGATTACAGTGAAAACATATCCTTCTTTAATTTTCCTTTAAAATAGATTTTATTGAAATATTTCATTGCTTATGTCTCGAGAGAAGCTATTCCTTCTCTGTTTCATCTCTTGGCTCTTGGTTCTGAAATTTCTGCCTGAGTGAACAACTATTACCACTGAAGTCTGTGTGTTGTGAGGCTTTCTGACATGATTTGTCTTGTTGCTCAGACTGGAGGATGTGTCTGTACGGTATGCTGTGGTCTTTAATGGAGAAACAGAGCTGAATGAGGAACCTGAGGGTTATGTCACAAACACAGGGGAAGATGTAAATGCTCCCAAACTAAAGCACATCATTGTAAAAGCGTTAAAGCAGGAGACATCACTACCACTGGACATACAGACACTAAGCTTTGAGGCTGGTAAGCAAAATATCACACGTTTACCTGAATTAGATATTAAGTTTGTGTTCAACATTGAAGTATTTTAACACTTCCTTCTCAGTAACCACAGTTTATCCAGTTGCTGAGCTCAACTTGAATCCTGTTGAGACTGTAATATCCGAGGATGACACCACAGAGGCACCAACAGAGGACAACACTCTCACCCAAAGTTTCTTCCCCACCTTGGGAGTGATTGAAACCGCATTAGACGCTTCTACTGTCAAACCAGAAACACACACGTTTGTGCCTTTCATCCCCAACATCCTCCCAGAAGTCACTTCTGCCTTCACGGTGGAGAATTCTTTATCGGCAGCTGTAGAAGAGGAGTCCACAAATGATGCTGCAGAGGAAGCCGTTACACAAGGAGCAAACGTGGAGACTCTCACAGAGCAGGTGGAGGAAGCAGAGACAGAGGTGGAGGAAATACCATCAGCTGAACATGAAGAAGGAGGTGAGGGTGAATCAGAGGAGGAGGTGACAAAAGGTAAGGCTTCCTCAGGTTAAATGTTTATAAAGCGAGATGTTTCAAGAAGTGAAAGCTCTATTGATTAACCCACCAGTCTGCATAGTGGGGATTCCATAAGAGGTATTGACAAATAACAGGAAGAACCTCAGAGGAGCTCAAAAATGTGGCCATCATTATTGTTTTTCTATATCTTGCTTCTCTTAATGGTGGTAAAGCTGTTGAAGGATGACCTGCTGTTTAGGGCTGGGCAGCTCAGATACATAAACAACATTAGTGAGGATCGAAAAACAAAAGACACCCAGGCAAGAAAAGCAGTAAAGAGGAGCTTACAGTCAAATTAAAAATAAAAAAAAAGACCATTGGTAAATTTGCTAAATTAACAGAAAAGGGCAGGGAAATAAGAATACAGATAGTAATATATGAAATGTGTTCCCAGTTGTTTGTACAGAACATTCTTATTTCAGAGGAAATAGGAATGTCAGTACAATTTGATGTGGTGGTTCAGTTGTGCGCATGGAGATTTTTCATGCTGAGAGGATACATTATATTAGAACCCATTACTAAGTAACAACCTGCCGGTGGTCAAGTAATTACATTCTCATGCTGTGCAGGCCAACTTAAACCAGCAACAACTTGATTTTTAAATTCCAGACGAGTTTCCAAAGAGACACAATATGTCATGTCCTCGGGCATTGAGAGAAATGTGTATATAAAATGATGCACAACACGTGCTGTATTATTATTTAGAGGAATGAGTAGGAAAACTTACAATGCCACTTAAGTTCACTAATGTTTAAAACCCTGCCAAAGCACTGCAGTCAGGTTAAGTTGTAGACCTTTTGCCACTGTAAAATTTGTATTCTTTTCATTGGAGCCATTGTGTTATAGATTTGCTGCTGTGCTTTAGAACATTTTCCTGTTGCATGACACAGTTTCAGCCAAACTTTAGCTGTCGGACAGATTGCCTCAGATTTGACTCTAGCTTACTCTGATAAATGATATCATAGTTGATATTATTTCACAATAACGCGATTTGTTCAGATGCATATTTGCAAAGCTCTTCATAACCCTTCCTAAGGATCCATATCTGTTCAGTGTTTTTCTAATTGCACTTTCATGAATTTTAACATTTAACATGGTAATTGAGGCCTGCGGAGTCTGAAAGACAGTTTTTGGGATTGTTTTGCAATTTCTCTGAGCATTTCATGCTCTGACCTTGGGATGAATTTGCCAGCAGCTGTTTTGAATATTTTCTACTTGGGAATAATCATTTTCGCTACAGGATGGTGAATTTCAAATTGTTTGAAGATTACCTTGTGACACTTCCTATATTAATGGGCAACAACTTTTGCTGCTCTAAGATCATTGTTAATGTCTTTCCTCCTTGGCATTATTTGAAAACACACCTGAATGCACAAGACCAGCAAACCTCTGGTCGACAGAGGTTGTGAAAGTTGCTGATGAACAAGTAACAAAGTGCATTTGATTATCAGCACCTGGCTGCTACTTACAGCCTAATTCCTATGGAAGGTGTAAGAGTGATGTGCAAACTTTCTTTTTCACATGAGTGGAGAAATTTGGGGAGATTTGGGCATTATAGTTTGTCTTTTTAATCTCTCTACTTTCAGTTTGTAGGCTAAGCAAGGCTAACTGTTTCTTTACTCTTGTTCTAAATGACAAAATAAATGTAATAATTATAAGAAGACACAACAATAAAAGAAAAAAGAGAGCTGTGAGTAACTATGGTTTAATGAAATGGAACATGGAGTGAATATTAAAATGACTGAAGTGACTTGGCTAACAGCAACAGCAGCAAATCAGGGTATTAAATAAATGTGACTGGCATGGCCTCAGACATACAGTCAAATGATCAAAGCAGGGAGATAACAAGATCTGGCTCAAACAGCATCCTGTGATTCATAAGTCGCCTGCAAGTGGTGCAGCTAGACAACTAGTTATTTTTGTCTTCCGTGCAACAAATTAATGTGGAAGTACACCACAAAAAATTATACATAATATGCTTTTTGGGGTAAACTTCAGATACTCAAAATAAAGAGAAATATTAGCACTGTTGCTAAAGTGTTTTTTGTACAAGTTATTTAAGATTATAAGATATCTACATGGGAATAACTGCTATAGATGAATAGTTCCACATAAAAGCTCTCCTAGAAAATTATAGTTACTAATGTAACTTAAGTTCTATGATTGCTCATGCTGATCACTCCTTGTATCGTCCTGGCTCTGCCTGTATTGCAGTTATGGTCATACATAACAATAAGTGTACAAGTACATTTAAATGCAAAATATCTTCTTCCTTTTCCTGTTGTGTTTTACGTTCAAGAACCCAGACAAGCTGATGGGAGGAATGAGCATCCAGATCAAAAGGATGAGGACCTTTCTGTAACAACTCCAAACCTCCAACCTAAAGAATTTGTGACTGATGCTGAGGCTTTGACTGACCTATCACTGCCTACTTACCCCATCCCAATTTCGGAGATGTCTATCACAGAAACAGAAGCACCAGTTTCCACACCATCATCACTTGAGGGCAAAGTCCAAGGCATTGAACCAGAAACAGATGTGAAGTCTTCGCCATCCCCTGTGGACCGCAGCAAAGCCCCTGAGGATGCCAATGAGTCAAGTGGAGGGCACAGTGGAGTAGCCCCGGTCTCAGTGGACCTTACTGCTGAGAGTTCAAACAGTCAAAAGAAAGGAGGACAGAGTCAGAATGGTACAGAGTCGGTGTCCAAGCCCCATGAAGAGGAAAGCGGTAGTGGAGTCGCCTCAGAGTCTGAAGAACGCCCATATGAGTCCACTGCTGCCCCAATCATTAGACAAGCCAGCACACCTCTGATGACAGCAGTGGATAAGAGCAAAGAGTTAGTGGTTTTCTTTAGCTTGAGGGTCACTAACATGATGTTTTCTGATGACCTGTTCAACAAGAGCTCTCCTGAGTATAAGACACTGGAGAATACGTTTCTTGAACTGGTAGGTACACAAGCGTTTGTGCTTGATATCGCGCTTCTCCATGTTTCATTCTCATACTTGCTTTTGTAGCCCAGAGATGAAAAGTTTCAGAAAGTGCAACCATGTTTCCAAAAACGCTGAGAGTCACTTTGTGTTAATAAAAGCACAACTGAATAATTTGCCAATCAATTAAACCCTATATGAAGAGAAATATCAAATGTTTAAATCAGGTTTTTTTTTTTTTAAGAATGTGTTTACTTTTTATATAAAACACCTTAAAAAGGTTGTTGTTCCAGCTTTTGTTGGTGTTTTGTTGTTCTATATTAGTGAGGAAGCACAGTGCAACAAGCCTTATCCTCACACCAGCTTTTAATCCCAAAAATTATTGTAATGAATTATAAAAATTTATATTTTTCATTATTAAATGTTGTTTTCATTATTTTTGTAAGGTGAGGTAAAGCTTTAAACAATCGCCGAGGTGGTAAAATGATTCTGTTTCACTCAGACACAGCACTCTGGGTCCAGAAATTCGCCAAACCCTGGAGCCTCCAGTAAATCTGGGCCTAGGAGACAGACGACTTTAGCCTCCATACCGGTATTTTTTTCCATATTGGAACTGCAATATAATTCTAATGCCTCAGAGAAAGCAGTCTTTCCTTTTCCTAACTAACCTTTTCCAAATGCAGTAACTAAAAAATCATAACATTACTTAATATTTCTAACAGTTCTCAATTATTCAGCTTTAAATTTAAGCTTTACTTTCAACCTTGTAGTAAACCATAGACTCTTGTGCTATAGCTGCTATAATGCATAAAGTTTTTATCTGTAAGTCTGATTCTGTTTAGGGGGTTTGACTTTGTGTGTTTCGCCTTAATGTTTTGACTGCAGTTTTGCTTTTACAGCAAGATGTACTATGAAGCAAATTTGATAGTTTTTTTTTGTTAGCGCTTTGCTTAATAAATCGTCAAATCCCTAATTTTAAATGTAGAATATGTAAAATTCAAAACCAGGCATGAGAAATTTTGTGCCGCCATGCAGACAGCTCAACAGGTTTTCAGATAGAACATTTTCTCTAAGTTGAGAATTGATACCAGTCATTGGGCGTATCATGTTAAAAAGAAATAACCTCCTGTCTAGGTTATGTGTTCGGCATAATTGACCATGGTGATGTGGCCAAGCTAAAAGAAAGTCACCATTGTGACACAAAAAACTCCTGTTGCATGGCCTCAGCTTACGTATCTTACCTATTAATCTTGCTTCCTGGTACAACTCTTAAGTCTAGATTCTCTTTGACTCATTGTCAGCATATCCCTGGTTTCTGCAGCAAACAAAGAGGGGTGGCCATGGGTTTCTCAAAAGTTTCTCTATAAAAAACCAGTAATGGTTTTCTTCATTGCTCAATCTGTGTCAGGCTAGCTTAGCACAACATATCCCATTTGCCACTTGAGGTCACTGCTCCCAACCAAGTAATAGAACATCACATCACCATTCATAAAATCAGTCTAGCTAGCTGTTTCCCCACATTTCAGCTCTTAAAGGTTGTCTGCAAACTTTAAGGATCCTACATTTTTATGCTAAGCTAGCTAAATCAGAGAGAGTCATATAAATCTTTGCACCTACTCCTTTAAAGTACAACACTGAAAGCAAAACATCTATGTAGTTATCTGTGCTTACAAGCTTTGTGGGAAGTACTGCAAATGTGCTACTAGCTGACATTGCTTTGTTATTATTTGTGAGCCTGTGAGTTTAAATTTACGTGTAAAGTGTATACTTCTTCAGGTTTTATCTTTTAAACTGGGAAATGCAGTATGCAGTGAAAGTCTCCTGCAGTTAGCTATTTATTTTTGCATTGTCATTTATTTATTGGTATGTGTGATTTTGGCTTGTTTGGGGCCTTAAAGATCAACCCAGAGAGTGACTGAGTAAATAGTAAATAAGTGGGCCAAGAAAATATAGTAGAGATGTCACATAGCTTTGTGAATTTTGTATATGTTAGAAAGCAACCTAGCTCGGGGTAGTGTGAATCATGGGACCTTGGTCTGCCTTAGTCATTGGTTGTGACCCGAGGTAAGAAGCTTTAGGTAATTCTAGTCAGTTCCAGCACCACACACATTATGCTATTAATGGTTTCCATCTGCTTAGTGTGATGGCAGTCAAGACATCTGCATGCATTTTGCATCAGTTAAACTGAATGGGTACCTGTCAAAATAGGCACACTGTATGTATGTACCACTATTGACCAAGAGAAAATGAAATAAAGCCAATGACAAGCTGGACAATGTTATGTTATTTTATTTGGATATTTGAGTGTATGAACTGGATATATTTTATTTTCCATAAAAAAAGAAGTGTACATTAGCTGCTGGCATGTATGTACATAAAGACAATGTCTCTTTAAACCTGGACCTGTTACAAATATCAAAGAAAGAAGCATCACTTGACATCTCTGTTTAGTTTTGATGCTTGCCCCTAGTTATTTTTAGGCTCACTCAGAAGAGCCCTGTGTTCTGTGTTATGTAAAGACCTTAGCATCAAACTGAGAAGAAGCAGCAATACAAACTGGATTGTGTGTTTGCAGTCATGTCAGTGGGCACAGGGAATGTGAGCATGTGTATTTAAAAAATATATAAATATATATATGAAAATATGAAAATATGTATAAAAATCCTGAAACAATAACACAAACAACACTCCATCTCCAATCTTTAATGGTTGCCCAAACCCCAGTTTCTGCAATTCTCCTTGTTAATTAATGTATTTAGCTGTTTTCAGATGATTGCACTGGTAAGTATTTACAATACTTAATATATTATTTTGTTAGCACCCATTAGGATTTTACAGTCTTCCTTTAAATGGGCTTTTTAAATAAAGACAGGCCCCAGTGTATCCACGTGGGGTTATAAATCACTGAAACAATAACGAAGAAATGTCAAATAATGCATATGATGCAGCCCATTTAAACGGATGCAGTGTTTTCTTTGTTTTGTTCAAATATACATGAACAATTAGCCTACAGTGCCTTCATACCTTTTACCACACTCCCCCATTACTCCTGTACCTACTGGTTTGTGAAGCAACCAATAAAACTGGATATGGAGGTTGGAGGGACTTAGTTTGATACTGCAAATCAAAAAAATTTAAAACTTATGGAAGAGAAATACTTCTTGGGACTTTTGACACAGATGAAGGGATGTTTCATTTGGGTTTTCCAAAGCAAGAACCAGTAGATACATGTGTAACCTCAGAGAAGCAAATGTGATTGTGTCAAACTGATGAAATTATAGTTTGTGCCATGCATCCTGCAAAGGTTTAGTGTATATATACAACATAACAATTTACAGTATCTCTAGAGTCTCAGTACAGACTCTAGTGAGAATTCTTGTGAAGAAACAAGCTTTGACCTTGCATGAAAGTCAATATAGCTGGATTGGTCATCTAAAGTGGGCGATTATAACTCAACGATTTTCTGCATTGAGACAAATGGATGACCAAACAACAGTCTGCATGTGTATTTATATTGCAAGCTGTGGCCCGTTTGTTCTGGATGGTGGTAGCTCCACCTTCCTTCTCTGCAAGACTGCTAGCTATAGGGAGCTAGCTGAGAGTAAACTGCTTGTCAATGATAAGTGAAATAACCAGATCAGAGCAGAGCTCCTTAAGGCCTCTTATCTCCCTCTCAACAGCCAGGCCTGCTAAAGCATCGTAATCTCTCTCCCCCACACTGTGGTGGTTTGATGTTTGCCTCATCTGTAGTGAACATGGAGTGGCTTGAAGGAGAGTGGTTCAGATCGATGGACATTGATGTAGGCCCATTACTTGAGCTGGTTGACTTCCTTCCTGCCTAAACAGCTCTGCAATCATTGGTTCAAAGTCCCAAAAGATTGGCTTCTTACTTATCTGGACTGCAAAGTCTGAGTATGCAGGGATATTTTAAACATGTCTGCATGGGAAGTTAACTTTAACCTAAAGCTAAGACATGGCTGTGTAAATATAGAGTTCCAGGCAGGTGCTGTGTTGTGTACTGCTTTTTAAAAGAAGCAGTGAAACCAATGTGTTTGTGCTTGTTGAGTTTTGTTGGCTATTTGGACCAATGAGTTACCTTATTGCATTTATTTGTAAATTAACACTTTTACCATCAACTTAACAAGTTTAACTGATATAAATCCCCCTAGTGTCAGGTGGCAAAGGAATAGCAGTTATCTGTGCTCCCAGAATCCTTTGTTCTCAGGGTCTATATGTTCAATATTCTGGTAACCAGCATCCTCTCATTGTGTTTGGGTCAGCATTATCATTTTACATCTGTTATACACTATAAGCAACTATAGATTATGTTTTGATGGTTCTCATGCGTTGTCCAAATACTGACATAAAGCACTGGACCCTTTCCCATTACATACCATACAATATAATCCTGGGGAGCACGGGACCCCGTGGAGCATATGCGGGTGGCCGTAGCTTAAGTCCTCTAATTAAAGTGTAAAGCACTTTGAGTCGTTGATAATACCAAAATTGAAGTAAATAAACACATCACATTTATGTAGAACTCGAGAGATCATGACCCTTTTTATATTTCTCATACTTCTTTGTCATGTTTCCATTATGTATCATGTAAATCTGGAGAACAACCTAACAACATAGCGTTGTTCCTGCATCACTATAATGTTTTTCTGAGACAATCAATCCAGCTGTTGAGATTTTAGAGCTTTTTAATTAGAGAAAATACCACTCAGTGTAGAAGTTTGTCATCGGGTTTTTCTGCTTGGCTTTCTGCTGCATGGTTACCACTGTGAAATATTCTATTTGAACCCAAACCATGAATGAAAAAAACAAACAAACAAACAAAAAAAAACTGAAATAAAATCAATAAAGTAACAAAGTAAAATCCAATCAGTGTTGATCCAGTCATCTATCACAACTACATGGACTTTATTTTTTGATAGGATTTCTAAATGAGTTGCTGCTTGGGTTCCTCACCTCTTTTTCCTTAATTACCTTAATTAATGACAGCTCAACAACATCGTCGGTCAGTTAGGTTATGTAACATCTTAGGAAGAGAACCAACATAGGAATGACCCTGCAGTTACTGCTAAATATGCTAAGCAGGCCTTCTGTATGTAGTTTTTTCTTTCCTTTTTGTGTCATTGTGATTAGAGTCTAATTAGATGCTATGGCATTAAAAAAAAAAAAAAAAAGCTAAAAGGAAAAAGTGGTAAAAAAAAAAAAAAAGTAGGAATAGCACCAAGGCCTCTTCCCAGCTAGCATGTAACAGATTATTCAATGGATATGAAAAAAAAAGGATACTGGTCTCAAATCAGTCTTGACTATGCTTCTCCTGTGCTTTTTGTTTGTGGGGCAGTGTTACCACAGTAAGGCTGTAGTGATGCACAGATACTGGATCCAATAAACATTTACTGTCTGCCTTTGTGTTACTTTAAGGCACTTTAGATAAAAGCTTTCACTAAACAGTACAGTATATATTACAGATAGACTTGAGTTAGCTTTGTAAGTGCATCGTTTTTGTCCCTGTGTTTTCTGACTGTTTTGCGACTAGAGTTAGCATGATTTGTGTTCCTATACTAATGCCTATAAACATAACCCTAATTTTATTCTGGATCTAATTACACAGCCTGAGCAGTGATGCCAGGATTTCATGCTTGCATCAAAATTTAATTATGAACTATTCATAGCATTAACACTGTAAAAAGTGACCTGAATAGCAAATTAAAAAAGAAGAAGATGAAGAAAAAGCTGTTGTATCATAGTGGCAGGATTAAATACTTCTCCTCCCCTGGGACTTAATCTCAGGAGGGAACAGCTCTTTGTTGACATAGGGTGGCACGTGTCTGGCATAATTTAATTACACCCAAAAATCAAAGTGAAGAACTCCCTTTTTCTTCTTAGATCAATAAATACATTTGTGGGATTTCCCCCCCCCCCAGATTACTAACTTTACTAATGCCTTTTAAATAAACATTGAAAGAGAATTGCTAAATCAAATACTGAAATAGGAGCTTCTCAGAAATGAATATGCTTTTCCTCTCATTCTCCACAGCTTTTGCCATATTTGCAGTCCAACTTGACGGGATTTAAGCAGCTGGAAATTCTTAACTTCAGGAATGGAAGTGTTGTGGTAAACAGCAGGATGAAGCTGGACAAGCCCGTACCTTATAATGTCACAGAAGCAGTGCACTGTGTGCTTGAAGACTTCTGTAATGCAGCTTCCAAAAGGCTTGATATTGAAATTGACAGTCGCTCCTTGGAAATAGAACCAGGTGAGATGTTCTTGCTTTCCACTGCTCTGATTTGTTTCTTCTTTCCATTTAGTAGAAAATAAATAATAAGTATACACCGATTACTGTGTAATTATGTGTTCTGACAAACTGATGTATTCCCATGACCTTGACCATGACATAGGTGAGGGCTAGTTTGTGGAAGCTGTTGTGTTGCCATTTTGAATACAGTGGCTGTTCCACCTAATTGCATGTTATACTGTATGTATGTGGCTAGAGACCGGTGCATATAAAGTGTGCCTTAAAAGCTGCTTTTAATTTGAAGATCACAAATAGCTCTTTCAAATTATATATGACCATTTAACATCTGTGCATGTGTATTTCCATCCTCTCTTTCTCATTATGTGTTACTCCTCCACCACTGTTGCTCAAACTCTTTTCTCATTTCCACATCGTCCCCTTCCCATCCTCAAGTCTCACCTCCTGAACTGAAATCAGAACTAAAACACATGAAAAATGCATAAACTTGTTTATTTATCTCTGACATTCCTGCAATTACTTTTTGTAATACACCCTTCCTGTCTCCAGACAGCTGTCATAAAGCTAGCTAAACAACAAGAGTTGGTTATACGCTAATGTTACGCTAGCTAATGTCAGGCTCAACTGTCCTAAAAATCACACTTTCCCAGTTTGATTACATCTCATATCATATGAGAGTTTATTCACTAAATGTTTGAGTCCAACAATGTGACAACTGAGGTAAACAGCTAACTGACAGTCCAGAGTTGTTTGCCCTCGAGGGCCACCGTAGATAGTATTATGCACTTGAATTGGAAGGCGTAAGAAAACAGAATTCAGCTGATTCCAATGTGAGATCTAATGATTTCTAGTGGCAAGACTACACACTACCTTTAATTTTGTGTGTCTCCAAGCAAAAGCAAGATCACAGTTCGTTCTCATGTTGTGCGAATCAAATATGCAGGCAATGCATAGGGAACAAAAACCCTTAATCTGCACATGCAGTGAATTATGCTTGTCCATGTCACAAGGTCGGAGTTTGTGTTCACAGACTGCAACAAAGATGTTGCGTATTGTGAGTTCATGATTGCGTGGAGCCATATTAAAAGCACACGACACAGGAAGCAGACACCTCTTGTCATATCAGTCAGCATGCCTTCTTATTTCCCCTCTGAATCTGCAAACATGGCACGACTGCATTAATGCTAGTGAACACTCACCCCTCTGTCTATATTTCTTTCACCTCTCTCTCTCTCCTGTTTCTGTTGGTTTTAGCTGACCAGGCAGACCCCTGCAAGTTCCTGGCCTGCAATGAGTTTTCACGCTGTGTGATAAACAGTTGGACCAACGAGGCAGAGTGTCTGTGTGATCCGGGCTACAGCACAGTGGACGGGTTGCCTTGTCAGAGCACTTGCACCCTGCAGCCAAACTACTGCCTGAACGGAGGCCTGTGTGAAATAATCCCAGGCCATGGAGCAACCTGCAGGTACACACAAGCTGATAAATGAAAGAAAGCACAAACAAAATGACCTTAAAGTTTATATTAGGTCCTTATGTTTTGTTTTGTTTTAGCTGTGTTTGGATTTGATCCCTGATGTCACTTTCAGAGCCTTGAAGTTGGAAATTCACCATGTTTGTTTTTATTTTTCATTTGATTTTCTTTTCTTTTTATCTTTATCCTGAATTGTAAGGCTGATGTAAACGTGCTGCTTTGTGGTGTACTCAAGGACATCCATCTCCTGAGAGCTGTTTGCTGAAAAATGTTGAATTCTAAAACTGTGTTTAACACAATTTAAAGAGATGGATCTG
>JAQSNX010006221.1:0-27181 GCA_029532605.1 Oreochromis grahami | reverse complement strand
GTGTGGGTTTAGTTCCATGTGTCATTTTCTGTCTGTCTCTGTGTCAGGTCTGCGTCTTGGTGTAGCGTTCTCGTTTCCTGTTTTATTGTGAAGGTCCGCGTCTCACGTGAGTGTGTTCAGTTTTACCTCTGTCTCGTCTTGTTGATTATTCCCAGCTGTGTTCCCCACCTGTGTGTAATCTCCCTGTGTTTCTCTGTGTGTATTTAAGTCGTGTCTTCTGTGTTTGTAGTTGCTGGTCCGTCTGTGTATCCACCCTGCTTCATTCTGTGTGTTTCCCTGCTGTCAACCGTCATCTGTTTCCGCCCGCTCTCATTCATGTTCAGGTTCGTGTTCTGTAGTCAGTTTGTTCCCAGTTCAGTTTAGTCTTTGTTCCATTCACCATTTGTCCATTTCATTTTGTGTTTAATAAACCACCCTCACACCTGTACAAGTGCCTGCGTTTGGATCCTCCTTTATTTTCCACACGGCTCATCTCACTCGCCGTGACAGTTTGAGCTAAAGAAGCTGTGTGTTTCTTTTGGGGGTTTTTTGCACACTGATCCACCACGTTTTCCTGTAGTACAATGCATATCTGGTAACATTACCGTAAACGTAGAGCTGGGCGATAAAACGAAAACGATATGTATTGCGAAATAACTTTTTTCTCGATAGAAAAATTAAACTATTGCGATAGGCCTCATCTCTATTGTCCTCTTAAAAAAAAAAAAAGAACAGCCAATCCAAATGAAGTAGCACAGAGCCGAACCAATCACAGCCGCAGCGTCACGTCACGTGACTTGTTACGTACAGCACAAGCGCCAAGGCGCACATGTGTATTTGTTTTTGCAGCCGTGCAGCCCGGGTAATGAAGGAAAGGAGTTTGCCGACTAGAGAAAAATCAACCGAGAGCGTGAGCGAAGGTTACCGAAGAAAAAACAGATGATGGTTCCAATCCCGGAGAGCTTGTCGAACGGAAGGGCCACAGAAGTTCTGTAGTGTGAAGGTATTTCAAGTCTGACAAAAAACAGAGTAGCGCGCACTGTAAATTGTGCCGAAAGCAAGTCTGGAAATACAATAAAGCGGTGCATGCTCAATCTCTGACAGAAAGCGCTAATTCGTCATTCGGCTTTTGTCAGACTAAAGTCACTGTTAAAACTGTTTGAAAAGCTAAGCTAAATCACAGCAAAAAATCCTGGCACAACTTCACCTGCTTCCAAGCTGCATGGAGAAGATGAAAGAATTAAAAAAGCAGGAACTCCAGCAACACTTGAGAAACGAAGAACAGCTTTAACAGGAAGCAGGAACAGCTCCTGCTTTTTTGAAAAGCTAAGCTATACAACAAGGAGAGATTGAGAATTTCCTTTCAGTTCTCAGTTTATTTGATATTGACAAAAGTTAGTCAATTTTGTCTGTTCTTCTGTAAAACAAACTAAGATTTATTTTTAGAATTAATATTTTGTTTCTAAGTGGAATTGACAATTTAGACTGTTTTGTTTGTTCTATTTTGAAACTTAAACGCTTTAGCGGCTGCCTTTTGTGTAGTTTGCAATATTTGCCTTTATTTATCTGAAACTGAAGTCTCATGTTCCTTAAGTACATCTACCCTGTTGAACTTATTATGGGAAATAAATATTTTAATTAAAACAAGCTGCTAATTATTTCACATTTTACTTGTGAGCAACGGCACATTTAAATCTTACAAATATAGTTATTTGGCTTATATCGTGATATATATCGTTATCGCCTGAAATGAAAAAAACATATCGTGATATGAAAAAATCTTATATCGCCCAGCTCTACGTAAACGTGACCAGTAGGTTCACGTTCAGATGAGAAAACTGTTTCAGCTGCAGGCATCTACTCCTGTAATTTAAACAATAACTTCATACACCTCATGTTTTACACCACTAAAAGGTGAGCTTGCTACACTGCACTGAGAACCTTCACAGACATACTGCACATGAATATTACGTGACATGGTATGACTAGCTCATGTTCAAACATTTAAGATACTGTTCAGCCATTTTGTTTACTGGGTAGTGCATAATGGCCACTAAAGCAAAAAAAAATAATATATATTTTTTAAATTAATTACAAAAACCTTATAGGAAAACCTAAAAAACAGTTGCAGAAGCACAGAAGAAAAAACTGCTGTGTACGTTATAATATGTAAATTCAAAAACTGTATAGAGAGAATGGCGCAATGAAAACAGAATAGGATAAGATGAATTTTTTCGAGTAGAATATAGGCAGTAAGAGTTTTGTAATTAACTTTAAATTATGTTTGCCAAAGACAATGCAGTAAATTAACCCAGTTCTACCTGCTAGCTAAAGATGTTATGCTTCTCCCCCTATTACCGTTTAGGATGACTATAGAAAGTTACTAGAATAACCATTGATGAAAACTTAGAAAACTTTAAGTATTTACCTTTGTCATAGTTTTCAATTCTTTGGTATCCTTTTGTCCTCCACGGTCTCAAACACCAGGGAGCAGTGTTGCCAACTCCTCAGTAAGGAAAATCGCTATTGGTTGTCCTAAAAGTCGCTAGAAGTCGCTAAATGACGTCATCACCTAATTTGCGTAATTGGTCATGCTAATATAATTGTAACCTATGTTGTTGGAGAGAGAAATAACATCGTGGAAGAGACATAAAGTGAGTAAAAAAACGTCCTAAATGCATTTAGTTTATTTAGAACTACAAATTAAATTTCTTTTAGCAATTATTGTGTTTTTTTGGGGGTTTTTTTGTCACCATTCCAACCCTGCTCCTTCACCCGGGCTTGGACCGGCAAAAATGACCCGAAATAGGCACTCTGGTGGAGTTACTGTGTGTGTGTGTGTGTGTGTGTGTGTGTGTGTGTGTGTGTGTGTGTGTGTTCATAAGTAGTTGTAAACCTTGTGATCCACAAAACGGCATAAGAGTAAAAGAAGAACTGCCTGCGTTACAGCACCCGCTGCTTGTTGAGAGTAAAAGCGATACGCGCTTTCACGTCTTTTTTTTAGCGACTTTCTTTAGAAAAAAAGTCGCTAGGGGGTCTGAAAACTCGCTAAATATAGCGACAAAGTCGCTAAGTTGGCAACACTGCCAGGGAGAGAAAAGGCACAACTGACGAAAGACCGCGAAGACTAGACGCTAGGCGGTGCAATCTGCTCCTCCTTCTTTTTAAACGAGCCAATAGGAGCTGCTCACATTATAAACAACTTTATTTAAAAAGTCATTTTACACCTGATACAAAAATTTTAATATGTTTAAAAAATTAATGCATAATATTTATCAAATAATTGTCACCCAAATCAACATCATAATAAAAAAATATAATTAATAAAATATATACTAATGATAAGAATAATAACAGTTTACCTAAAAGCTCTTCTAACATTAGACTGCTGTTGAAAAGTTTCAATAGTGTCAATACACCATAAGGACAAGGGAGTTTCACAGTTGAAGTGTGACTGCTTTAAAGACCCCATTCCCTCTCCTTTCCACTAGTTCAAAGAAAGTATAAATTATTTCTGGTTATATAATTTGAGGTCATTTGAGTAACATTTTAACAGATCGGTAATATACTTCAGGAGCTTTACTGAATCTGATTAACCAAAACTTCCAACTTCCATGTAACTAACTGTCTTTTCTCTAATACAGTAGTGTGTCTCTGATAGGGATGGGTATTGATAAGATTTTAACGATTCAGATTCCATTTTTGATTCTGTTTAACGATTCGATTCTTTATCGATTCTCTTATCGATTCTTGTTTTTAAAAAGGAGAACACTAAGGTCGATTAGCTTATAACTGTTTTATATCTTCTCTTTCAACAAGATAAAAATTTAGGAGTAACATGGCCTTACAAACCCAACAGTGAGATCTTAAGAGATCCAGCCTATGGCTCTTCAATGGGGTGTCACAGGGTCCCCGGGGAAAATTGTAAACGTAAAATAATAAAATAAATATTCTTCTGTAGCAATAACAAAGTATAACATAAATTATTCTGTAGCAATTACACAAGAATATCCAGTAATGTCCCTGCCTACAATTAAACACATTCACTTACCATCTGCTGTGGCAAATGGCTGCAAGGTTTTGACCACAAACTAGTCACTGCTCGGTGACATGCGGGCCTGAAAAGAGACGCTACCGGTAGACTGCAGCGACAACTGCCAGCGAGCGCCAGCCAGACTCTGTCTGTCTGTCTCATTACGGTCACCTAAATGCACAATGGCAGGTTTTGTAATAAAGCAGATCGCGCTAACATAATATGCACTGTTAGTCGATTATTTACCTGCCGCACTAATAGGAGATGACGTGCAAACGTTACCGCTGCTGCTGCTGGATTGAGATTCACGAGTCCGGAGCGGAATTAAAGACATTCATTTAAGGTCATCGCGTGTTTTGTGAGCAAATGCTTTTGCATATTCATAGTGTTTCCTCCCTTAATGAAATATCTACTTTGCAAGTATTGCAAGTTGCCCTGTTGTCATCCGTTCTTGTAAAGTATAAACAAACTTTTAAGCGTTTGAGAAGCTTAGGCGTCGTGTTTCCTGCCAGGTACGCTCCGGCGCTCCGCAACGTGGTGATGTCATTCGGAGCGACTGGAATAGATAAGGGAATCGTTTGGAAAAATGGCAAACGATTCCAAGGAATTGAAACAGTGGGAACCGGTTCTCAACATGAACCGGTTTTCGATACCCATCCCTAGTCTCTGATCTACTAAAAATCCTCAATTGCATGTTTGCTCAAGTAAATAGTCTTAATTGTTTGAACAACCAGTAATCCTTAATTTGCAAATGCCAAATCTGGATTTTGTCTGTAATTCACTTTCATCTTAGGTTTTTTATTTGTATTTTTTGCTTTTCTTTTTTTCTACTCTTGTGTCCATTTTAATCACTTATTATTGCTGCTGTGACAAGTGAATTTACCTAAGAAGAATCATGAAGTTCTTATTTTATCTTATCTGAGCCTCACCATGCAGAGCGCTGAAAGTTCAAATTAAGTACTTAAAATGAAATCTAAAATTAAAAAGTAACCAGTTTTAAACCAGTTATTTGGAATAGTGTGCAGTGTTTTGAGTAACATTGAATGTTCAAAAACACCAAAGTTCCTATACTCTCACTTGACAGCTGGGTTGTAGTGTCTGATAACACATAACATCTTGAGGTCTCAACGTGGACTTTAAGTACATTCGCTAGCCAAGGCTAAATACTGACAGGGTCAAAAATGAAGGATAGCAAAAGTGATAGACCGAGGTTGTGCCAAATATGTTAAAGTTAGGGTGATTTGTTAGAGAATGGTACACCATGGGTGCCGTCTGCAGGTTATAAAAGAGAGTTATGTTCATACTTTCTTTTGAGATTCTTTTTACAATTTGACTTTCAGAACTCCCTGGGTTGTGTGCAATCTGTGATGGGCTTGTTTGGAATAAATCCTCCTTTATTCAAATAACACGTTCTCAGGCTCTTCACAGACGAAGAATCCTCACATAAGCATGTGCTACCATTTTGAACCAATGTACACATTTACCATCACTGACCCAACTAGGACCTACATTGGATGCCCACCCATATGGATTTAATGTTAGAAACCCATGTGGGTCCCATATATACTTAACAATCTTGAGCCCATGTAAAATATATGCCCATATTAACTTAACATAACCCATTTGGGGCCCACATAGACATGTTTTCAGGGTCTGACTTGCATTTGCCCATGTGCGACCCATATAGTTTGACCAGTTGGGCCCCACCTATGTCATCAGTACCAAAAAATAGATACTGATTACCTAACTTTGCCCCACCTGGGGCACACAGCAAATGCTTTTCTTTAAATGACTGTGTTTGCCCATGTCTAACCCAGGTGAAAAACCCAAGTGGGTCCTACGTGTGTTTCCCATTTTGAACCAAGTGAAGTGTTTCCCATGTTTGAACCAGCCAGGACCTACTATATGGCTACGTTCACACTGCAGGTCTTAATGCTCAATTCCGATTTTTTGATCAAATCCGATTTTTTTGTCTGCTTGTTCACACTACACATAAAATGCAACAGCAAACATGCTGCAGTGTGAACGGTTCACGGCCCTCAAAGCGACCCGCATGTGCAAAAGAAGCACAACACGCTCTGTTTACGGAAGCAAAAATGGCGGCTACAGAGCGAGTAGGTGTTGTTGCAGCAGTTTGTCAATTTATGCAAAGTCGTAACTGACAGAATCTTGACAAATTAATCAGAGAAAGGAGGACGCTGAGAAAAAAAAGAGTCCGTGCTTTAACAATGGCCTTGTTTGGAGCAGTGGCTGCTACCTCCGTGCAGAGGTATATATGGACACGGAGTCGGAACCAGGAGTGGTGGGATTGGGATGTGAGAGGCTTCACTGACACGGAGTTCATCCACAATTTCAGGATGTCAAGACAAACATTTGAATATCTCTGTCAGCTCCTTTCAGCAAGAATGCTTAGACAGGATATTCATCTCCGCCAATCCATACCTGTGAGCAAGCGCGTTGGAATCGGGCTGTATTGGCTGGCAACAGGCGCATGTTATCGGACCATGTCAAACCTGTTCGGAGTTGCCAAATCCACAGTTTGTTCCATCGTCCATGAATTTTGCTTTGCAGTCCGCTATGTCCTCATGCCTGAGTACATTAAATGGCCTCGAGGAGATGAGCTGATACAAGTTATTGAAGGCTTCAGACAGCGATGGGGGTTCCCACAGTGTGCCGGAGCAATAGATGGGAGTCAGATTCCCATCACTGCTCCTGAGGACAATCACTGTGATTATTTTAATCGCAAAGGCTGGCACTCTGTCATCCTTCAGGGTGTCGTTGACCATCAATTCTGGTAAGCATACTATGATCTACTAATTATGAAAAATTGAAAGGAAAAAAACATGCATTTGAATGGCTCAAACGTATATACAGAGCTGGACAAAAAGTAGTCGGCTAAAGAATTATGCAGGTAACTGTTTGATCATAAGTGTGATGAACATTGTGTTGTTTTCCTTCAGTCTCTCTGTTTTCTCCTAATTACCCACATCATTCCTGCTTCCAGTAATCGGTTTCCCTATGCATTTAAACTCACTTTACTTGTTTTTTTTTTATGTAACATATTTTTAAATGATTACTATTAAATAAATGAGTGATCCTTTATAAATTGTCATAAGTAATCAACTGTTGCTCAATGTAGTAGTGAACTGTTACTTTTACAAGTAAAACTACTCTTAAAAGGTAAAACTTATACTACCCACCTCACAGATTTCATATATTTTATTAAAATATATTGCATTTTCTGGCACCCATACCCAGACCAAAAAGTATTGTTTGACTGATGGCCCGTAATATAAAGACTTTTTTTTGGACTTCACGTTTCGCAATTTTGCCTTAAGTTATGAATTTATTTTGCTGTTTACATATGTCCTGATAATAATCCTTATTGCTGTTTTAGAGAAGAGCAGTGCTTCAAAGTATACTTGCAGATTTCTGTCAGAATCTGCAGATTTACAGTAGAAATAAAATGTTCACGTTTCTCCAACGTTGTAAATGGATGGTAAATGGACTGGTTCTTATATAGCGCTTTTCTACTCTGTCTGAGCACTCAAAGCGCTTTACACAACTAATTCATTCACCCAATCACACCCATTCACACAAGCACTTCGAAGGTTAAGTGCTAAGTAACTATCTAACATTCATACACATTCACACTCCGATGGACGCATCGGAGAGCAATGTGGGGTTAGTATCTTGCCCCAGGATATTTGGCATGCAGACTGGAGCAGCCTGGGATCGAACCACCGACCTTCTGGTTAGTGGTTGACCTGCTCTGCCACCTGAGCTACAGCCACCCCAACAGTTTCACTAACATCTACACTGGATGGCCAGGAAGCGTTTGCGATGCCAGGGTTCTCAAGAATTCTGAGATATACACAATGGCAGAGAGAGGGGAGCTATTTCCACCAGTCAGTATCTTTGAACACAGTGAATTGTAATTAAAATTGTTTTACCATTCTTCCTTGTTGATGTGTGTCACCTTGTATTCACATAATCTTAGGTTACAGAAGAAATCATGGGTGTTGAAGTTCCAGTCATGCTGCTTGGTGACCCTGCATATCCCCTGCGAAGCTGGCTGCTGAAGGGATACGCAGATACAGGAACCCTAACTGAAGAACAACAATACTTCAACCAGAGACACAGTAGAGCCAGGATGACAGTGGAGTGTGCATTTGGCTGACTTAAGGGTCGGTGGAGGTGCCTTGGGAAACGTTTTGATGTGGACATCCACACTGTTCCCACAATAATAGCTGCATGCTGCACACTCCACAATGTGTGTGAAAAACATGGTGAAGCCTACAATGAAACTGATAACGCTGATTTGTGGGATTCTAGAGGTACCGAAGGAGACATCTTACCAGATGTTCAGCCAATAAGAATCAGAGAGGTGCTGACCCAATTTTTTCATAGTCAACGTTAAGGCACAAAAGCCATGGTTTCATCTCATTGTCAATAAATTTGAGCTTGATGTTTAAGTGATGCATTCACAAAATTTTAAGTAAAGCATTCAAAGTTATTTTTTTATGGAAACTATTTATTTTGACGTGTGTAACATGTACACTTCTTCCTCTGTGTACTGAAATTGCAATGTTGTTTGTCTCAAAACATATAAGTTTGCATATGAAAAGCACAAATTAAATCTGAAAGACCCACTGTCCTTCAGCAGTACTGAAAATCTCTAACAACAAATATAAAGCATTTTTGGATGCAACGATAAATAACCAACATTTTGCATTGAAAGTAAAGCCCCTCCAAAACAATATTAACATAGCATTAACTGAAATATTTTTGGAGTATCCATTTAAAATACATTAAGTGAACCATGTGCAAAACTTGCTTTTTATAACATTTAAACTAATGCCTTAAAGTAGTTTAATCCTGTTCATCAGGAGGAGGGTAGGATGACGTAAAGGCCTGGTTAAAGGATGCATGCTGAGCCTGGTCTTGAGGGTTTGGTCGTTCTGGTCTAAAGGGCTGACCCAGATTGTGAGATGGTGGAAGGGCATTACCAAAAGGAAGAGGTTGAGCTAAATCTTGTTGGAAAGACAGAGACTGATTGGACATCTCAAATGGTGGAGACTGAGTTGAAGCCATGGGGTATGGAGTGGAATGGATGAGTGAAGACTGTGTTGGGCAGTAAAGATGTGGAGCCTGTACTGCCTGCTGGTAGAAAGGTGGTTGTTGGCGTGTGATGAGCTGGGTCAACATGGAGAGCACTTTAAGATCGTGCTCATGCTGAGCTGCTTCCATCTTCAACAGAAGCTCCGACTCATCATTCTTCAAGGCGCTTGTAATCTTGTCTGCAAATATTTCCAAAGTTGACTCCATCTTTGACTTTCTCTTCCTGCTCTTGGCAGATGTATCTGTAAAGAGAATAGTTGTTTGTGTTACTTCAACCAAAGGATAATTTTTATGTTTGAAGGATAGAGGGAATTTCCATATGTAGTTCTGGTACACACCTTGGAGAAATTAGAACATCACCATAACAGTACAGGTCAGAAATTAAGACTGTGGGGTATTTGATCATTTGAGTCAAATCATGGTTTTTATTTAAAAAACATTGTACAATCTACAGTATGTCTTACATTACAATCTCACCCCTCTCATTGACAAAATGAGTAGTATTAATTAAAAGATATGTGTGCTTTATCCATGCTTAGGCATCTAGAGTAAAATTTAACTCATTAGTTTGCCTTGTGAGGTCTCAACATGACACTTTACTTTGAAAAAACGTTTTTATTCTAATGGGATGATGAAAAGTTTGCAACAACAATGTTCTATTTAATATATGTATGGGCAGAAATTTGTGCCATCAGAAACTGAATTTGAATAAGTTAAATTTGAATTTGAATTACTCAGATTGAATCTGAATTGTAACTTGAATGAAAGCTTTTTGAAAACTGAATTTGAATTAGTCTAATTTGAAATTAAATTTATGGTTTGAACATGAATTGATTTGCTTTGAAACTGCATTTTATCCTTTAAAAATTCAGCTCTCGAATAATTTCAGATTCACTTCTCACCATTCAGTTTCAGTTCTACAATTCAATTTCAGTTCCAAAATTCAGTTTTTTGGGACTTACATCCGGTTCCGGTTCAAGCGCAGATTAATAGAACTACGGACTGATAGCGTTACTGACGGAATCTACAGCGTCTTGAGCTGAATTAAGACTTCAGAAGTCATTCGTCATGTCGTTTAATGTAACGTTACTTGTACTCAGTTTTATTCTCCACACATGACTACAACAAGGTACAAGTTAGCCTACTTTTTTCACTGTTGAGGCTGGGAGCTGGACTGGCGCTAGCCCCTGGACTGGCGCTAGCCCCTGGACTTTCAGGCTCCTCTTCAGCTGTTTCAATGGAGCTATCGATCAGCTCTATTGGCTGACAGCTGGGTTTGTCCCCCAAAATACGGTCAAGCTCATCATAAAATGGGCAGGTGACTCGACCACGTCAGCTTCGTTTGTTTATGTCTTTAGCTTCTTTAAACTTGGCTCTGAGGCTCTTGATTTTCCTCTGACACTGTAGCCATGTTCGCCTGTGCCCTCGTTCAATCATTTCTTTGGCAATGCACTCGAACACAGCCCGGTTACGATACGACCCTTCAAGTTTAGCTTGGATAGAATTGTCTCCCCATATGCTAATCAATTCCGCAACCTCAGTTTCGGTCCATTGACTCGCTCCGTCTCCAGTTTCCGCCGTCATGCTTTTTTGGTTTGTCTTCTCCGGCGCTGATAATTGGCGTCTGTCTCGTGTCAGTGACATAAAAGACGGATTTAATGCGACCTGACCGTTCACGCAGCAGTCGCTTTCTAAAACATCGAATATGTATCGGATTCAGGACCACATACGAAAGTGACCCAGATCGGATTTGAAAATATCGGATTTGTGCCGTTCACACTGTCATACCATGATCGGATATGGGTCGCATAGGGTCGAAAAAATCGGATTTGATGCGCTTTCGCCTGCAGTGTGAATGTAGCCTATGTTTCCACTTGGTTTTGCCCATATGGCTTTCATGTGAGAAACCCAAGTGGGTCCCATATATACTAAACAATCTTGAGCCCACATAAATTATATGCCCATATTGACTTAACATAACCCATATGGGGCCCACATAGACATGTTTTCAGGGTCTGACTTGCATTTGCCCATGTGTGACCCATATAGTTTCACCACTACTCTTTCAAGGATGTTTGATATGAAAGGAAGGTTGGAGATTGGCCTATAATTAGCTAAGACAGCTGGGTCTAGAGATGGCTTTTTAAGTAAAGGTTTAACTACAGCCAGCTTGAAGGCCTGTGGTACATAGCCGATTATTAGAGATAGGTTGATCATATTTAAGATTGAAGCATTAATTAATGGCAGGACTTCTTTGAGCAGTTTAGTAGGAATGGGGTCTAAAACACACGTTGATGGTTTGGAGGAATTAATTATTGAAGTTAACTCAGAAAGATCAATTGGAGAAAAAGAGTCTAACTTAACATCGATGGTACTAAAAGTAGCTGTAGATAATATTACATCTGTGGGATGATTATTGGTAATTTTTTCTCTAATGATAAAAATTTTATTTGTGAAGAAGTTCATGAAGTCATTACTAGTTAACGTTAAAGGGATTGTTGGCTCAGTAGAGCTCTGACTTTTTGTCAGCCTGGCTACATTGCTGAAGAGAAACCTGGGGTTGTTCTTATTTTCTTCAATCAGTGATGAATAGTAAGATGTTCTGGCTTTGCGGAGGGCTTTCTTATAAAGCAGCAAACTATTTCTCCAGGCTAAATGATGATCCTCTAAATTTGTGACACGCCATTTCCTCTCCAGCTTACGAGTTATCTGCTTTAGGCTACGTGTTTGAGAATTATACCACGGAGTCAGGGACTTTGGATTTGAGGCCTTAGTTTTCACAGGAGCTACAGTATCCAGAGTCGTACGTAGTGAGAAGGTAAAATTATTAACAAGATAATCGACCTCTGTTGGAGTAGCGTTCAGATAGCTGCTCTGCTCTATGTTGGTACAGGGCATTGAAGATGATAACAGTGGGTGGATTATATTCTTAAACTTAGTTACAGCGCTTTCAGAAAGACATCTACTTTGATAAAGTCTACTCTCCACTGCTATGTAATCAATTATTGTAAATGTAAATGTTATCAGGAAATGATCAGACAGCAGAGGGTTTTCAGGAAACACTGTTAAATGTTCAGTTTCTATGCCATACGTTAAAACAAGATCTAGAGTGTGATTAAAGTGGTGGGTGGGTGGCCAATTGAGTCTAATAACAGATTAAATGCCATGTTGAGGCTGTCATTTTTAGCATCTACATGGATGTTAAAATCATCAGTACTAAAAAATATATACTGATTACCTAACTTTGCCCCACTTGGGGCACACAGCAAATGCTTTTCTTTAAATGACTGTATTTGCCCATGTCTAACCCAGGTGAAAAACCCAAGTGGGTCCTACGTGTGTTTCCCATTTTGAACCAACTGAAGTGTTTCCCATGTTTGACCCAGCCAGGACGTACTATATGTTTCCACTTGGTTTTTCCCATATGGCTTTCATGTGAGAAACCCAAGTGGGTCCCATATATACTAAACAATCTTGAGCCCACATAAAATATATGCCCATATTAACTTAACATAACCCATATGGGGCCCAGATAGACATGTTTTCAGGGTCTGACTTGCATTTGCCCATGTGCGACCCATATAGTTTGACCAGGTGGGCCCCACGTGTGTCATCAGTACTAAAAAATATATTGACTACCTCACCTTTGCCCCACCTGGGGCCCACATAGACATGTTTTCAGGGTCTGACTTGCATTTGCCCATGTGTGACCCATATAGTTTGACCAGGTCGGCCCCACCTGTGTTTTCAGTGCTAAAAAATATATTGATTACCTCACTTTTCCCCATATGGGGCACACAACAGCAGCTTTTCTTTAAAAGACTATGTTAGCACATGTCTAACCCATGTGGAAAACCCAAGTGGGTCCTACATGTGTTTCCCATTTTGGACCAAGTTAAGTGTTTCCCATGTTTGACCCAGCCAGGACCTACTATATGTTTCCACTTGGTTTTGCCAATATGGCTTTAATGTGAGAAACCCAAGTGGGTCCCATATATACTAAACAATCTTGAGCCCACATAAAATATATGCCCATATTAACTTAACATAACCCATATGGGGCCCACATAGACATGTTTTCAGGGTCTGACTTGCATTTGCCCATGTGCGACCCATATAGTTTGACCAGGTGAGCCCCACGTGTGTCATCAATACTAAAACATATATTGATTACCTCACTTTGCCCTACCTGGGGCACACAACAAAAGCCTGTCCTTAAATGACTGTGTTTGCCCATGTCTATCCCAGGTGGAAAACCCAAGTGGGTCCTACATGTGTTTCCCATGTTTGACCCAGCTAGGACCTACTAAAAGTGCCCACTTGGGATTGCCCATATGGGTTTAATGTGAAGAACCCAAGTAGGCCCCATACAAAAAGCCCAGTTTGAGCCCATGCCCACATGGTACCCATCCAGCCCGAGCACAAACCAGGTGGGGCCCATATATACATGTTGGCTGGGTCACGATAACTGGAAAAAAAACAACAAAAAAACGGCTAATCTTTTAACAAACCAGTAAAATTTGTTTATTTCACAGAAATTAAAAAAAGTGTTTAAGGAACTAACCTCCCAGCCCATCAAGACATTAGCAAACGTGACAAAGAAATCATCTCAATCTCCCAGCCCATTGTTCCCTCGGTGGGCTGTTTTCAGTCATTATGCAAATGTACTGTTGTAAGATTTGGGGAAACCTGCAGTCAGCTGAGACTGAGGCGGTCACTTGGATGAGTGACGAAGCGTTTCTCCCACAAAACGCTACGTCCAGATGAACAGAATCAACTTTTGGAGACACCTTTGCTAATGTTGAACTGACAGCTTAGCTAAAGGAGTGACTGTTAACGGCAGATTTCGTTTTTTATAACCGGAGGTTTTAGGTACTTATTATTTGTTCGTGCTGTTTTTTTTAATACAATAACATCTATTATGGAGTTATGTTATTGATTTGGGACTACATATTTTGATTTAAGAGATTAACTGTGCGTATAAACCAATAATACTCACCTACCTTGTGCAGTTACGGTTTAGATGTCAAATAACAGCCAACGGTTTGATGTTCTAGAAGGAATCTGCTCGCGCTCATCAAAGTGTGTGATTTTCATAATTGTTCACCATATTACAGAGGCACTGCCAGCTCATATTAATGACATCAAGAGTCACCATGAACTGTATCTAGCAGATGTTTTGTGCCTAACATCTGCAGCTGTTACTTTTCAGCTCAAAAAAATAAAACCCTATTAGAATTCACCTTGTATTTTCAGGAAATAAGAAGCAAGTACCTTGTAACTAACCTATAGATTGTATTATCTGTCAAGAACAGGAGGAAAGACCCAACTTTTGAAATTGCTTATGTGGCCACATTTTTGACAGCTGGAACATAAAGAACACATTGTTGTGTAGAACAAGTCCTTAAGACGCTCATGGTTCAAAAAGTATTTTCATTGCCTTGGGTTTAGAAGCAGTATTTTCATTTCTCAAACAGAGCGATGTCTCCATTCTGGATCCATGAAGACCTACTATAGTTACCATGACCCTGTATACTGTGTATTGTCCTGTGAGGATTCATGATCTAGACCTTTTTAGTAATTTCTATGCTTCTAAAGAACTTAAAAAACCAAAGCAATATTTAACAGTTGAGTAAAAAAAAAAAACCCACCATGCATTACAGTATAATGTTTACATTTTGAGAAAATACAATGACATGAATATAAAACAGAAAATGTATTAAATGTGGTATAAATAATATCAGTGAGATTACGATTTTATTTATTAGAGAAATGCAGTAATGATAGTTTATACTATATTTGGAATGATTTATATATATTGTTTCATTTTACCAAAATGTTATTGAGCCTGTTTTATTTAGCTATCATTTTTAGGAATTTACAGTTATATCTCTAGACACTTAAAAAAAAGTATAATTTTTTATAAGCTTTACTTTTAACATGTGCAATTATCAGGTTGGGTCTGGGTGATAACACATTTCTAACTTGTTTTTGATATGTATAAATAATTGAGAAAGTGAGAGTTTATTGTATGCATTTGCATTGTTTCAATTTGTAGAAATAATACCAAGTGTTATTTGGTTAATCTGTGGTTATGTACATGGTATCCAACATTTTTTTTTTTCTGTTTTCCACACTTCACAGAACCAGGATCGCATAGTTCAGGGGTGTCAGGAAAAACCTTTAACCAAACAACTGACAGTATGCTGATGGCCCAAGCTGTACACAGAAAAAGAAGAAGAAGAACACAAGAACCTGAACTTCATGGCCAGCATCTAAGAGTATCAAAACAATGCATAAAGTAATTTACCAACCCTCACTGTAGTGAACATGGAGTGCAAAGCCATATGGATGTGTGTTTGTTTGTTTTTTGTAGATAGATAGATTGTTAGATATAATCTATTTCAACTTGTACACAGTGTCACAATCAGGTTGTAGGGACTCAAGCGCAGAGCGGTAGATGTCTCCAAAGAACAGTTTATTTACAACACCAGTGCACAGTATATACAGTGAAGGGGATCCAAAACTCCAGGGAATCACAGGGTAGCTCTCTCACACTCGCTCACGTCTTCTTGCCCACACTCACACGGCAGGGAGGTCACAGGTCCGGGGAGGAAAGTCTGTAGCAGAAGAAAGGGAAGTCACTCACTAATCACTAATCACAAAGCACAGGTTCACAGGAGCTCGGAGAAACACTAACGTCAGTAGTACAATCATCAACTTCGGAGGCGGGGTGCCCTCGGCCTCTCGGCCCGGGGCTCGGTCACTCAGGCACAGCTGGCTGCCGGCGGAGCTCACGGGCACGTCACTGCAACCCCCCCGGCTTCTGCTCCGCGGCTGCTGAGTGACCCCTCATCTGGGACTCTCCTCAGCTCTTTCTGGGATAGTGGCGCGGCTGCCCCTCTGTTGGTCTTCCTTGGTCTCTTGTGTTCTGGGGGCCTCTGGACGTCTAGAGTTTTGATCTCCTCCATACCTGTGTCATGCCCTGGAGGACGGGGCAGTGGCCCCCCACACCCTCTAGCAGATCATTACATGAAGGAACCTTTTAAAAACAAGCGCGTTCATGCTCACAGGTGTACACATGGGTGATCACACACAAACTACACCCTTTTTGGCTCTTACCTCAAAGCACACTGTGCGCTGTCGATCTTACGCACTGCACAATAATGTCTAACATTTAGTATTTACTGTCATATTCCCATAGATCATTGTGATGTTGTTTATTACTCTCGTTTTCTTCTGCTTGCTTTCTCTTTCTTTCTCAACAGGTGATCCAGATGATCGATATATGTATTTTTTTGTCTGCTTATTCTGTTGGTTTTTGGTTTTTGCCCTTTTCCCCCATCCCTCTTCCCCGCTGTTTTTCTTTCCCTCTTTCTTTCTCCCCTTTCTTTCCCCCAGCAAAAAAAAAAAAAAAAAAAAAAAAAAAAAAAGTAGTACAATCATCCAGCGACGAGAGGATCTGTGTTCCAGCCTCAAATAGTGCTCCCGGTGATGACAGGTAATTGTTGTCAGGTGTGTGGGCCAAGGGCGGGAGCCCACAATGAGCTCCGCCCAGGCAGAGAGGGAAAGAGAGAGAGAGAGAGAGAGAACCAAAACAGCAAATGTAGCCTTGTGGGGCCGGCCGGGCAGGCACGGAGACCATGACAGTACCCCCCCCCTCAACGGGAGCCCCCCGGCGACCCACCAGGCTTACCTGGATGCCTGCGGTGGAAGTCCCGGAGCATCGCCTTATCCAGGACAGCTGCTCGAGGCACCCAGGAGCGTTCCTCTATCCCGTAGCCCTCCCAATCAACCAGGTACTGAAACCCCCTATCCCGGCGTCGGGAGTCCATGATGCGGGTGATGTTGTAAACCAGCTGACCAGCCACGAGCCGGGGGGGCGGTGGGGGCCTGGAGGGAGGGCACAATGGGCTGGAGAGCACTGGCTTGACCTGAGACACATGAAAGACATTGTGAATGCGCATGTTGCGCGACCCCAGGATGGCATGAAAAACGGGCGGTGTGCGCCCACTGGAGAACCTGAGAGCGGACGGCCGAGGGGACGAAGAGGCGACCAGGTGGGCCGGTTCCAGGGTCCGGTTCGGTGTCCTGCGCCTCTTGGATGAGCCTCTCGATCTCCCAGGAGATGGCCCCAATCACACAAGCGGCCGGGAGGACAGGCTCGGGGTCGGAGTCCTCCCCAGTGATAGAGAATTGCCTGGACAGAGCATCTGGCTTTACGTTCCGTGATCCTGGCCTGTAGGTGATAGTGAAGTCAAAACGAGCAAAAAACAGCGCCCACCTGGCTTACCGGGAATTGAGACGTCTAGCCGAGCGCAGGTACTCCAGATTCTTGTGATCCGTCCAGACGATGAATGGTTGTGCTGCTCCCTCCAACCAATGTCTCCACTCCTCCAGGGCCAGCTTGACGGCCAGAAGCTCCCGGTCCCCTATGTCATAGTTACATTCTGCTGGAGAGAGACGGCGAGAATAAAAGGCACATGGGTGCAGCTTACCGTCCCTCTGTTGAGACAGAACTGCCCCCACCCCGGAGTCTGATGCGTCCACCTCCACAACGAACTGCTGTGTAAGGTCCGGTTGCCGAAGTATGGGTGCAGTGGTGAATCTCTCCTTGAGCAGGGCGAAGGCTCGCTGAGCGGCAGGATCCCACTGGAAGGGAACTTTGGGAGAGGTGAGTTTAGTAAGAGGGAGAGCGATCCTGCTGAAATCGCGAATGAACCGTCTGTAAAAGTTAGCGAATCCCAAAAAACGTTGCAATTGGCGGCAATCAGGAGGAGTAGGCCATTCCACCACAGCCCGCACCTTCTCTGGATCGGTCCGCAAGTCCCCCTTCTCGATGATGTGGCCCAGAAAACTCACTGAAGTCACGTGAAAGTCGCACTTCTCCCCCTTCACAAAGAGCCGGTTTTCCAGAAGGCGCAGCAGGACCTGCCGCACGTGGACTTGGTGCTCCTCGAGCGTCTGAGAAAAGATCAGGATGTCATCCAAGTACACAAACACACAACGGTTAACAAAATCACGAAGGACATCATTAACCATCGCCTGAAACACTGCGGGCGCGTTGGTCAGCCCAAACGGCATGACGAGATACTCAAAGTGGCCCCGATGTGTATTGAACGCGGTCTCCCACTCATCCCCCTCTCTGATGCGCACCAGATGGTAAGCGTTGCGCAGGTCCAGCTTGGTAAAGACGGTCATGCCCTGAAGCAGTTCAAAGGCCGAGGAAAGCAACGGCAAAGGGTACTTGTTCTTAATAGTAATCCGGTTAAGGCCCCGATAGTCAATACACGGCCGCAGCGAACCATCCTTCTTATCCACGAAAAAAAACCCAGCCACGACAGGAGAAGAGGAGGGGCGAATCAGCCCCGCCGCCAGCGACTCCGTGATGTAGCGCTCCATAGCGTCCCTCTCGGGCCGGGAGAGGCTGTACAGGCGGCTAGACGGCAGCAGAGCTCCAGGAAGAAGGTCGATTGCACAATCATACGGGCGGTGGGGGGGAAGGGACCGTGCCCGATCTTTACAGAAAACATCTCGCAGATCATGATAAACCCGCGGAACCATGGGGAGGTCCGGGGCGGCCGATGGCGAGGCCGTGGGCGGGAGCGGAACGGGTGAAGCCGCAGCCCGGAGGCAGTTCATGTGGCAGTTTACACTCCAACCCAGTATGTCACCTTTCTCCCAGTCAATATGCGGGTTGTGGAGAACAAGCCAGGGGTGACCCAGAACCAGAGGAGTGAGAGGGGCTCTAAACGAAAAAAAAAAAAGAATCCTTTCTGTGTGATTGCCCGAGAGAGATAATGAAAGGAATTCAGAAACATGAGTGATGTTGTGCAAGCGCTGACCTGATAGCGCGTGAACGCAGAGAGGGCGTGACAGAGGCTCCAAGGTGATGTCTAGTTTGGCGGCGAGTGAGTGTCAATAAAATTCTGCTCAGCCCCAGAGTCAATGAGAACGGAGAGAGAGTGAGAAACAGTCCGAACACGTAGCTTAGCCGGCAAGAGAAGTCTGGGGAGAGGGCTTTCACTCGACAGATCACCCACCAGCACCCTCTCGATCACTGGTGAGCGCGCCCTTTTGCCAGTGTTGGGCGGAGGAGACAGAGTGGCCTTTACGGCCGCAATAAACGCACTCACCGGAGGCAAGGCGGCGCTGGCGCTCCGCGGGCGACAGCCGTGAGCGCCCAAGCTGCATGGGCTCTTCCTCATCCCAGGTGTCGGCGTCACGCGGCCCACGGGCTGCAGTAGAGGTCTCACAAAAATCCAGCGAGGCATGCCCCGAACGTGTGCGTGCACCTGGTCGTCCACTCGAATACACAAAGCCAGAAGCGCATCTAGGGAGGAAGGGAGTTCACGAAGCATCAACTCATTCCTTATTTCCTCATTAACATTAGTGAGTAATGCACTCTTAAGGGCCTCTTCCCCCCATTTCGTCTGTTCGGCCAAGGTAGAAAAATCAATAGAAAAATCAGCCATGCTTCGTTTACCTTGTTTGAGCGCAAGCAAGCGCTGGCCGGCGGTGGCAGTCGTGGCTTTCCTGTCAAACACACCTTTAAACTTAACAAGAAAGTCAGAAAAGGTGATGTCCGGCTCTGCCTGAAGCGCAGCTTGTGCCCAGGTCAGAGCACGATCCTGGAGCAGCTGGACAATATAAGCAATCTTCGCACCATCAGTAGAAAAAGCTTGTGGTTGCTGGCGAAACTGAAGAGCACATTGAGTAAGGAAACCAGCACATTTATCAATCTCTCCCGTCAAAGCTCTTGGTGTAGGAAAAAATCTGTCAAAGTGAACAGGTGAGGGAGCAGGTGGTGTGGCACTTACTGCTGGAGCTGGCGCCTCTGGCGGAGGAGCGGTGACAGGTGGAGCGGTCGGTAGTGGTGTTAACTGGGCCACGGCCTGTGTGAGTGCTGCGACCTCTGCTCGAAGGTGAACAAACATTTGCTCATGGCGCTCCAGCATCGCGGCCAAAGCGGCGAGGGTGGGGTTCGAGACTGCCGGGTCTGCTGAATCCATTTCCGTGGCTGGATGATTCTGTCACAATCAGGTTGTAGGGACTCAAGCGCAGAGCGGTAGATGTCTCCAAAGAACAGTTTATTTACAACACCAGTGCACAGTATATACAGTGAAGGGGATCCAAAACTCCAGGGAATCACAGGGTAGCTCTCTCACACTCACACACGTTCACACGGCAGGGAGGTCACAGGTCCGGGGAGGAAAGTCTGTAGCAGAAGAAAGGGAAGTCACTCACTACTCACTACTCACTACTCACTACTCACTACTCACTAATCACTACTCACTAATCACTACTCACTAATCACTACTCACTAATCACTACTCACTAATCACGAATCACAAAGCACAGGTTCACAGGAGCTGGGAGAAACACTAACGTCAGTAGTACAATCATCCAGCGACGAGAGGATCTGTGTTCCAGCCTCAAATAGTGCTCCCGGTGATGACAGGTAATTGTTGTCAGGTGTGTGGGCTAAGGGCGGGAGCCCACAATGAGCTCCGCCCAGGCAGAGAGGGAAAGAGAGAGAGAGAGAACCAAAACAGCAAATGTAGCCTTGTGGGGCCGGCCAGGCAGGCACGGAGACCATGACACACAGTTAAGATTTGGCTCTCAATGCTCTAAATCCTAAATGAAGCCATCCTTTCTTTCATCATTCTGATATTTTATTTATTTGACTTTGGGGTTTTTTGTTTGTTTTTTTCTTTTAAAGGGCTTAAAGCCACAGTGTGGCCCATACCTTCACTATAATAAATGCCATGCAAGTGCCAAAACTACACAACTTAATACTATTGCAGTAGTATTATATTGTACCATTAGAGCTAATTTGGAAGCATCAGATCTATGCTCAAGTAAGCATTTCATACTTCAAAATTTGCTGAAAATAAAGGGACTGCTGGCCCATCTATCAATAGATAGTAAGATATCTGTCTTACTATATAGATAGATATTTTATTTTTTGCCTATTACTATCATGTAATTTATATATTCTTAGCCTCTTTACATTGGGAAGTCAAGCTTTCAAATATAACAAATCTGAATAGGTTGGTCCCATTACATACTGCTGCAATAGTGTTATTATGTACAGCTTTGGTTCTTGCATGTCCATCAGAGAAATGCCAATCAGTCACTTTTTGTTTGGTCTTTTTAAGACACATCGGGTGGTGTTTTTCTTTTTATTTGGGATGCAAGGCTTTAAAAATACTATAAGACACTGACTGACATACTGAATTAGATCAGCCACTCACAGATGCATTTGCACCAAAGTGGTGCAACTGCTGACTGACCTGGATGGGGCACACTTCTCAGCATACATCTGATGCTTCCAAATTTGCTCATCCAAGTGACTGTTAAGCTGCCTTAGCTGAATGGATTAGTATCATGTTTTAGCTTTCTAGAGTTCTTTGTGAATATAAAAGTGTTCTTTTATATTAATTGTTCTGATTGCTTTATGTGAATATGGTAGGTAGATCACTTGTTTCTAATAATTTGTTGAATTAAAACCTCAGAAAGACAGCCTGTTTGTGTAAATCCATTTGTTTCACATTTCCATAGCAGCTCCTGTAACTGTTTTGGGGAATTTCATTTTACAAGTCTCTGTTTAATGTCCTCAAATTAATATTTAGACTAGTGACAGACACACCACTGTACAGTACCTAAGACTAATTATTACTTTCAATAGTAACCTCTCTTCAGCAATAAATGCGGGTATGTTTTATTTTCTCCATTTTATGTGTGTGCTGTGAGAATTATTAGAGGGTTCAATTGTTTTTCTTTCACTTATTCTTTCTGATTCTGAAGAGGATGTTTGATAAAATACTCTTAGGAAAGCGTATTTTCAGTGATTTTAACTGTGTGAATGGTGTGAGTACTGGATTTGAGTGATTCTGTGTGAATTGTACAAAATAATAAATAAGTAATAATAACACTACGAAGGTTCATAGCAGAGTTCAGGAAAAAGTGGAAGTTTAAGAGAAAAGTCGGTGTGTGTGAGACGATTCCTGATCTCTGAAAGAGCTCTGCTGAGCACACTGAAGACTGTGATGTGAATGCTGACAAATGCAAAAAACTTCGTATATTTAAAAGTGTGTGTGCGTGAAATAAGACTTAGTAGAACTAAAGAGGGTTTATAGACTGTAAATATAAAAAACAAGAGTTGGATTAATCTGTAGAAACAGGAAAGAGAAACAGAAAAATACTGCGCTGCTGTGTGTGTGACAGGAACTGAAAGCCCATAAAAGGAAACTGGTTGATGGTAGTGTGAGACCAGAGAGAGAGAGACTTAGGAAGGAATGTCTTAAGAAAAAGTGATAAAATGATATTAATTGAATGGTTTAGTGTGTTAATACAGGTGGACTTCCCTCAACCTGAAAACTTGAGTACAGCAGCAAAAGGATAGATTAACAGAATTGGGAGAAAAACAGGCCAGGTTTTGGCTTAAATTTTACAGCTTGACCTCTCACTTTGTCCCCAGCCTGAGAAGAAGCTTAAAGGACAGTTAATCTCCCGATGAAGACAGACAGAACATTGTGGACTTGAAGAGTTAACAGCAGGCAAAAGAAAGTGCAACTGACCTATAACACTGAAGGGTCAAGCAGCAGCATGTATGAATACCACTGATGGAACATGAGCGTTGAATCTCAAGCTGGAAACCTGTCAAGTGACATGACTGGTTGAAGGCACATATTTGCCATGCTGGGAGTTAACCTACAAGAAAAGACTGAAAAGTTCAACGGAGAAGAAAAAGAGAAGAAGAAGCTGTGTTTGGTGGAGATTTAAAGACAACATAGGACACTGTGAGAAGAGAGGGACAGGGACCAGTCAGAGGTCAAGCCCGGACGAGTTCGAGTGCGAGGATACAGGATATAATTGGATTGAAATTGAAGGCTGAATTCATGGAGGTTTAGTGATGTCCACCACATCACAACAAAGAGGTAAACAAAAAGAAAAGGTGAAATAAAGAGAGGAACTAACTAACAACTACATTAATGAGTAGAAAACACACATACACGAATTGTTACATGTGAATTTATTTTTGGAAAGAATCAGAAGTGAGATAGTTTGAATGCAGAGCTCAGTGAAAAGATGCATGAATTACAGCTGACTATAAAATACATATGCAATGAAGAAGCATGCTTACACTGAACATTAACATGATTACATAACATGAACGTAAGGAAGAACACGCTTACATTTATATAGATGACATAATTGGTATTTCTGACCAGAAAGTGAGGGAAACGGGTCGTTTAAGCACTCATGATAATAATGAAAATGTCTCAGTTTTGTTATTTTTAGATGCAAAGAAGACCTGGACAAATTTTTCACATGCAGCGGTCGGAAGAAAGTTAGAGGTTAATATCACTGGAAATGTTCAGGCAAGTTTCTGGTTAAATTGTTTACAGCGCCATGTGTTACTAAACCTCACTAGAGAGCTCAGACTCCTGGCTGAGGACAAGGAATGCTGTTATTTAAGGTGGGAAATCAAAATTTGGATTAGCAAATCGGGAAAAGAGAAAACTGACTGTTCAAGTGGAGACTTGTGAAGGGGTCTGGAACACTGGAAAAGAAACATATACAAAATCACACACAGAAACAGAAAATGCATTAACCTTACAAAGACAAGAGAGCTCATGAAGACTAATGCATAGACATTGATTAAAGCTGGCTAAGAACACAAACGTAGGCAATGAAAATCAGCTTGCTAATTTTATGAATGATAGAATGGTGTGAATGTTTAATAAAATACACTTAAAGTTTGAAGTTGAGGAATAATTCAGGGAGTGATTTATGTGAAAAGGAAAAAGCGATTAAAGTAGTTTTAAAAGAGTGAATTAGAAGTGCTCTTGTACAGATTGATCAAAACGAGTGATTAGTATAGAAAGAAAATGAAAATAATTCAATAAGATGGTAATGTTTAAACATGTATTTCTCTTGTCACGGTAACTTGTTGAGATATGACTCAGTATGCAAATTAGCTGAAATGAGTGGCGACGAAGAAGCTTCCTGTGTGTTTGTGTGACTGAGGCTTTCAATTGAGGAAACAGAGCAGTGACTGAGGAGGATTACTTGGTGAAATATATAATGGTAAAGTAACAGGATAATTAAATCTAGTGGTCAGGTTTGTTCAGAGCGGCAGATTTGGACAAGAAATTTATAATTTAGCGATGACACATTGTTATAACGGGTTTATATCTTATGCTAAATTTAAGTATTTTAAAGTGCTTAAAGGGGAACATTATTGTGTGCAAACTGTGTAGCTTTTGACAAGGTTTTGGGTGTGTTGAACGGGTGAAATTATGTCAGTGGACCTGGGAGTGTCAGGACCCTGAAGAACTTGTGGCAAAACTTTTATGTGTTTAAGATTTTTGGGGTTGTTTTAGGGATGGGTTGATATTGTCGGTTAGGTTTGGGTTATTTTCTTATTTTAATAGAGGGAGTTTTATTAAACATGGACATGTATTAGAGGGGCCCATTATTTGGTGACAGTGCACTTAGAGAAAACCTGTCAGGTGATTTTGTTTTGTGCTTTGGAACCTGGAAGAGAGTGAATTAACAGCACTGTAAAAATTTCCGGGAGAACAAATATAAGGTGACTTTTCCTGATTACAATGGGCGGAGGAGAAGGCTACTTGTCCGGACCTGATCAGGTTGTAAGTCCCTGTCTAAAAGGATTGTAGCAACTCAATCCAGTCTAAGGGAATAAAGAACTGTTTACAAAAAACAAAACGAAATAAAACAAATGAATGAGCTCATGTTGCTGAGGGTGGGGAATCTGGTTATTTGTGCGGGACTCTCCACTATCAGCAATATCTGGTGTGAATGTGTGTGATTGGACTGTGACTGGACCAAGGTTAGGATGAATAAATGTGGACAAACAATTTACCATGCCAGGAAGAGAAAGGGGATGCTTTGCTTTGCTTTTGGCCGGAGCAGGAGGTGGAGAGAGAACAGAGGGGAGACTGAAGGTTTACATAAGAGTGTGGAGCTGAAGAGTTAATGTTTTGGCTGCTAATTTTGGGTCGCTGATGTTTTCTTTAAAGAGAAAATTTCTGTTTTATTGACTGGGGTTAGAGTATGGTATTACACTATATTGTTGGGAAAATGCCAAATGCTAAAGGGGAAACATTTTTTGATATAACTTATGTTAGTATTAACTGAAGAAACACATGACTGATAACTGTTCTGTTTTAAATTTTCTTTCCTATAACACAGATTGGATCATAAGTGGGGAAAACTGAGTATGAAATGGGAAGTTCAGGTTACACACAGGTTTTGTTTCTAGGAAGTTCCAAGGATGCAGGCTCTGGATGGAGCCAGGAGTTTGAAAAGATTGGACATGATGATTAAATTGATTTCATTCCTTAAACACAGGTTTGCAGGGCTGGAGCAGATATACCTGAGAGGAGGATTGCTGAGGTGTTTTGAGAAATGATATGACTAACTTTTTTCTTTTAACTTCCTAAGCTCGGGTGAAGCACTTTGAGTCTGACGCATAAGATGTGTCAAAAAGGGGGGATTTAAGGTTTAATTTGAAATAATGGGTTTAGGATCATTTTCTGACTTGTTAGGTGTCTGATAATTTAAGTACGGTAAAACTTATGCATAAGTGATGGGTTATATGCTTAAGCTTAACTGATTGAAGATCTCTGACTTGGGTTAGATGTATCACTTCCTGTTCCTGCTCAAACACAGTGGTGTTTCTTCACGTGCTTCATCTGAATCACCCTTTCTGTGTACTCACTACCTAATTTATATCCAAAGTATTCACTCACTGTCTCTGTACTGTTTCGCTAGCTTAGCTTAGCTTAGCTCGTAGCCAACTCGTTAGCACCATGGCTACTTCACCTGTCCCTCCTGCACTTTCCTGCTCATTGTGTCAGATGTTTAGTTACTCCTCGGCCTCCTTTAGCAGTAATGATACCTGTAACAAATGTAGCATATTTGCAGCTCTGGAGGTCAGGATTACTGAATTGGAGATTCGCTTCGCACCCTTCATTGAATCGGTGTGCAACTTTGCCAACACAATGTGGGACTCTGTAGTTTTCTCTGGTCCCCTCCCCAATCAGACCAGGAGTGACATGTTTAGACGCATGTTCTCCTTAAATTGCTGGCTGTCTGAGTGGTGTCCCAGAAACGATGTGGGCTTCATAGATAACTGGCAAACCTTCTGGAGGAAACCTGGTCTTGTTAGGAGAGATGGCATCCATCCCACTTTGGATGGAGCAGCTCTCATTTCTAGAAATATGGACCAATTTATGAAACCCCCCAAAATATGATTATCCAGAGTTGGGACCAGAAAGCAGAGTTGCAGTCATACATGCCTCTCTGCAGCTTATCTCCTCCTGCTACCCCCCCAAAAACCCATCTCCATTGAGACTGTGTCAGCTCCCAAAAAGACAAAAAACAAACTAAAAACCAGCAATAAACAACTTAAACATAAAAAATCACAAAGAAAGAACAATACAGTATCCACATCTGAACCAAAGAGTAAAACAGTGAAATGTGGATTATTAAATATTAGGTTTCTCTCCTCCAAGTCTCTGTTAGTACATGACTTAATAATTGATCAACAAATCGATTTACTCTGCCTTACAGAAACCTGGTTGCAACAGGATGAGTATGTTAGTTTAAATGAATCAACACCCCCGAGTCATTCTAACTACCAGAAACCTCGAAGCACAGGCCGAGGGGGCGGTGTGGCAGCAATTTTTCACACCAGCCTATTAATCAACCAAAGACCAAGACAGACTTTTAATTCATTTGAAAGCCTGATGCTTAGTCTCGTCCACCCCAGCTGTAAAACTCAGAAACCAGTCTTACTTGTTATCATCTATCGTCCACCTGGGCCTTACACAGAGTTTCTCTCTGATTTCTCAGACTTTTTATCTGATTTAGTGCTCAGCTCAGATAAAATAATTATTGTGGGTGATTTTAACATCCATGTAGATGCTAAAAATGACAGCCTCAACATGGCATTTAATCTGTTATTAGACTCAATTGGCTTCTCTCAAAATGTAAAAGAACCCACCCACCACT
>JAQSNX010006220.1:0-26999 GCA_029532605.1 Oreochromis grahami | reverse complement strand
CCTTGTCAGATGCCCGAACCACCTCAACTGGCTCCTTTCGATGTGGAGGAGCAGCGGCTCTACTCTGAGCCCCTCCCCGGATGGCCGAACTTCTCACCCTATCTCTAAGGGAGAGGCCAGCCACCCTTCGGACGAAGCTCATTTCTGCCGCTTGTATCCGCGATCTCGTTCTTTCGGTCACTACCCACAGCTCGTGGCCATAGGTGAGGGTAGGGACGTAGATTGACCGGTAAATTGAGAGCTTCGCTTTTACACTCAGCTCCCTCTTCACCACGACGGACCGGTGCAGCGTCCACATCACTGCAGCCGCAGCACCAATCCGTCTGTCGATCTCCAGCTCCCTTCTCCCATCACTCGCGAACAAGACCCCGAGATACTTGAACTCCTCCACTTGGGGCAGGAACTCATCCCCGACCCGGAGTGGGCACTCCACCCTTTTCCGGCTGAGAACCATGGCATCAGTTTTGGAGGTGCTGATCCCCATTCCCGCTGCTTCACACTCGGCTGCGAACCCTTCCAGTGCGAGCTGGAGGCCTTCACCTGATGAAGCCAACAGAACCACATCATCCGCAAAAAGCAGAGATGAGATTCTGAGGCCACCGAAGCGAAAGCCCTCCGCCACTTGGCTGCGCCTAGAAATCCTGTCCATAAAAATTATGAACAGAACCGGTGACAAAGGGCAGCCCTGGTGGAGCCCATCACCCACCAGGAACGAGTCCGACTTATTGCGAATGCGAACCAAACTCTTGCAACGGTTGTATAGGGATCGAATGGCCCGTAGCAATGGGCCAGACATCCAATACTCCCGCAACACCTCCCACAGGACACCCCGAGGGACACGGTCGAATGCCTTCTCCAAGTCCACAAAACACTAACGGACGAACTCTCCTTTCCAGCACCCTGGCATAGACTTTCCCAGGGAGGCTGAGGAGTGTGATCCCCCTGTAGTTGGAACACACCCTCCGGTCTCCCTTCTTAAAGATGGGGGCCACCACCCCGGTCTGCCAATCCAGGGGTACTGCCCCTGATCTCCACGCAACATTGTAGAGGTGTGTCAACCAGGACAGCCCTACAACGTCCAGAGCCTTCAGGAACTCGGGGCGGACCTCATCATCACCTAGGGCTCTGCCACCAAGGAGTTGTTTAACTGCCTCAGTGACCTCGCCCCCGGAAATTGGCGGGTCATTCCCCTCATCCCCAGACTCTGCTTCCTCCTCGAAAGACGTGTCAGTGGGATTAAGGAGGTCCTCGAAGTATTCCTTCCACCGCCTGACAATTTTCTCAGTCGACGTCAGCAGCGCTCTGCCAGCACTATACACAGTGCAGGTAGAGCACCGCTTTCCCCTCCTGAGACGCCTGACGGTTTGCCAGAATCTCTTCGAGGCAGTCCGAAAGTCTTTTTCCATGGCCTCTCTGAAGTCCTCCCACACCCGTGTTTTTGCTTCAGCCACTGCCCGAGCCGCATTCTGCTTGGCCTGCCGATACCTGTCGGCTGCCTCCGGAGTCCCACAGGCTAACCAAGCCCGATAGGACTCCTTCTTCAGCCTGGTGGCTCCCTTCACCTCTGGTGTCCACCATTTGGTTCGGGGATTACCACCACGGCAGGCACCAACCACCTTGCGGCCGCAGCTCAATGCAGCAGCTTCGGCGATGGAGACGCTGAACATGATCCATTCGGACTCAATGTCCCCAGTCTCACTCAGAATGCTGTTGAAGCTCTGCCGGAGGTGTGCGTTGAAGATCTCACGGACTGGGGCCTCTGCTAGACGTTCCCAGCACACGCTCACTACGCGTTTAGGTGCACCGGGTCTGTTCAGCGTCCTCCCCCGCCACCTGATCCAACTCACCACCAGGTGATGATCAGTTGACAGCTCAGCCCCTCTCTTTACCCGAGTGTCCAGAACATATGGTCGCAGGTCTGGTGATACGATTACAAAATCGATCATCGACCTGCGGCCTAGAGCGTCCTGGTGCCACGTGCACTTATGGACACTCTTATGTTCGAACAAGGTGTTCGTTATGGCCAAACTGTGATTTGCACAGAAGTCCAATAACAAAACACCACTCGGATTCAGATCAGGGAGGCCGTTCCTGCTTCTATTGTATTTAGGTGGTCGATAAATCACAGCACATAAAGTCGCCGGAGGTCCGGCAAGCTCCAATAATTGGACCTCGAAACTAGAGTAGGTAGGAGAGGGCAGCTGCCGAACTTTAAGTTTGTTTTTAAAAATGGAGGCCACGCCTCCACCTCTTCCCGAGGGCCTCGGTGAACTGAAGAATACACATTCCGGTGGTAGTAGCTCTGCAAAGGAAGAGGACTCACCAGGACATTTCCAAGTTTCAGTCAATAACAGAGCATCAAGTCGAGAGGTGAGGATTCATTATTCACCAGCGATCTTACGTTTAATAAAGCCATCCGAGAGATCGGCATCTTATCTCTGCTGGAAGTACGTCTTAGCTGGCTTAGATGCCTGTGCCGTACACCATCACTAGTGGACCCAATCTAAACACGAACAGGCAAAGAGATTACCGGAGAGACCGGACAGGCTTGTTTACCGACCAGACAGATCCAACGATGGTTGAGCAGCCTGAAGGGTGTTGGATCCCGAGCGGATGGAAGTCGTATAATCCCTGCGGTGGTGAGGGAATTAGCAGCAGCTGATACTTTAAGGTAAGCCTTTAAGCGAACACGAAACCCACTCCGTTTGCCCCGCTTCCTATAGCGCTTCTTAGGCGGGGAGCAGAGAGGGGGACCATATGAACCAGTGGAAGAGATGATACGTGGAAAGGTAGCGTCTCCCAAATTCCAACCTTGATCCAACCCAGCATAGGGAGGGAAACGAAGAGTTAACGGAGTATCCCGGTCATAGGTGACTAATGCATAACCATCTGGGGGGCATAGTGCCAGAAAGATAACAAATAATAAACAAATATCAAGGAAATTGATATCCTTGAGAGATCGACAACAGAGACGAGGACGACAACCCCCCTCCAGGTCTCGCTGTTGTTACCCACATGAGCATTGAAGTCTCCCAGCAGGACAACAGAGTCTCCAGGTGGGGCACCTTCCAGCACCCCCCCCCCCCCACCACCACCACCACCCCCAGGGACTCTAAGAAGGCTGGGTACTCTGAACTGCCACTCGGCGCATAAGCGAAGATGACAGTCAGGGCCCATTCCCTGACCCTAAGGCGCAGGGAACAAACCCTCTCATCCACCAGGAACAACCCCAACGTACCGGCAGCAAGCCGAGGGGATATTAGAATACCCACCCCAGCCCGCCGCCTCTCACCAGGGGCAACTCCAGACTGAGACAGAGTCCAGCCCCTCTCCAGGAGACTGGTTCCAGAGCCCAAGCCATGCGTAGAGGTGAGCCCGACTATATCTAGCCGGTACCTCTCAACCTCACGCACTAACTCAGGCTCCTTCCCCACCAGAGAGGTGACATTCCATGTCCCTCTTGCCAGTCTTGGCAGCCGGCGATCAGTCCGCCAGGGCCTCCGCTCCTGGCCGCTGCCCAGCACACAATGCACCCGACCCCTATGGCGCCTCCTGCGGGAGGATGGGCCTGCGGGAGGATGGGCCCATGTCTCCTCTTCGGGCTGTGCCTGGCCGGGCCCCATGGACTAAGGCCCGGCCACCAAACGCTCGCCCTTGGGCACCCTCTCCGGGCCTGGCTCCAGGGCGGGGCCCCGGTAACCCTATCCCGGGCAGGGTAAACTGTTCCCTCGATTAAAATTTTTAACATATTAACGTATCTGGAGTGCAGAATGACTCAAAATCCCTGACATGTCTCTGTCAGCGCATTTCTGGCAGTTTGTCCAAGTAGAATTACGTTCGCACATGCGCAAGTGGGCAGTTGATCTGGTAGTGACAGACAGGAGAACAAATCAACTTAATATTAAAGATGATAAATGCACATTGCTGCTGTCGATGGAGAATTTGAGAATTAAAATAATAATAAGACGGAACAGTCGACCAACATAAAGTATTATGCACATTTTGCAAGAAGGAATTTTCTTTTCACCAAAGCACTTCCAGCTTAAAATATCACATTGACGCGAAGCATACATTAGTCAAGGATGCTGCTAGGACTTTGGCTAACGCGTCACCCAGCTTGTGACAAACCACTCACGGAGCATTGGGGGCTTAGTAAGTCTACCTCGAACATATTGACTGACACAATGGCCAAGTGGATTGCAACAAACTGCAAACCTAGACCCATATCGTTGAGAACACATGCTTTACACAGCTTTGGTTCCTCGTTTCAGGGACTTGAAGCCTCCCCAAGAGTGACAGAGAGAGTGGATAAATGTTTACAGAGTTTTTTGTTAACATGAATGTTCAAGATGTTCAACAAACATGTTCAGTGTGTATATTTTCCCTTTTTTCTTGAGTCATTCATTCATTTTAATACAGAATAAAAATGAATATTTAATCATGATTAATCAAAATTAATCCACAGTGTGAATCTGATTAAACATTTTAATTGTTTGACAGCACTAATATATATTATATATGAGTGTATACTTACCTGTTAATATATAGTTTTTTTTTAAAGTTGTATTTCACAGGAGAGAACCTGTGTAAAAAGACTGAAGAAAACTATTCCATTTCTCTTTGAATTTAAGCATACATTCTTTGTGTTTATTCTACAATTGCTTCATTATAGTACATAAATGTCCGTTACATATAAAGTTGAAAAAAATGTAATTGCAACCAGGCTCTTGATCAAGTAACTGCAATTACTTAAATTTGTTTTTAATCTTTTGGCAGCACAAGTTATTATGCTTATCTGTAAATAATGAATATCTGTAACCACCTAAATGGTGGGCTTTTGCTAGTATTAACAATTCATATTCATCATATTGTTAAAAAGATATATATTTTCAAAGGTCCTCTGGACATGGACATATTGCAAAATTGAGTCGTTTGATTTATTTTAAAGCTCATACCAATCACTCTGAAACACAACCAGGTTAAAATGACCAACAGCTGAGTGGTTCTTAAGAAAAGTTCAGATTTTCAGTGTTTTCAGGATGTGCTGTCGGATCTCGGTAGTTCTGATGCCGTAGATGATCGGGTTGAAAAAGCTTGGAAACAACAGGTACATTATGCTGAAGAAAATCCTAATGGCTGTAGGGAGACTGTTTCTTATTCGATATGACAGGAAAGCTGTAAGTACGATGGTCAGACTAACAGTCATGACCACAATGTGTGTAACACAGGTGTGAAGAGCTTTGGCACTTGACTTTCCTGAGCTCAACACAGAGCTGAATATGACTGCGTAAGAGGCAGTGATGAGGAAGAAGTCAGTCACTGGGACAGAGAAGACTGTGATCAACCCAGCCACACTGTTAATGATGGTGCTTCCACAGGCCAACTCCACCAAGGCCATGTGCTCACAGAAGCAGTGATTTATCACATTTCTCAGACAGAAGGGCAATTTTCCAGCCAGAATAACCACCACCAAGACAACAAACATATTTCTGATAAAAAGTGGGATCACAAATTTAAGAAATCTTTCAAAGGCCATTTGTTCTTGATAGTAGAGTGGTGTGCAGATGGCAAAGTAACGATCCAGAGCCATCCACAGCAGCAGAGTGGACTGAAAGGCTCCTAATAAGTGAACGAAATACATCTGAACAAGGCAGGCACCCAAAGAGATCCCCCTCCAGTCAAACAGGAAGCTCAGCAGCATGTGGGGAACAAAGAATACAGGGAGGCTGAGGTCAATGCATGCCATGCTGGCAATGAGGATGTACATCGGCGAGTGGAGGCTTCTCTGTGAAATGATCACGTACACCAGCAGGGAGTTAGCAAACAGTGACACAACAAACATTAAGGAGAACGGGATGAAGAGGAACGGCCTCAGCTCTCCGAGTTCACTAAAGCCAACCAGGAAGAAATATTTGTGTGAGGAGATGTTCTCCTTCACTGGCTCCATCTCCATCTCCTCCTAAACCTTGTAGTTTTTAGCTGGATCAGGCTGAAATGAGACACAAAATCGAAATAATTCACAATGTTTTAATACAAATTGAAAGAATTAATAGAGACAGATGGAGACACAGACACAGACTCTGTGTTCTGTTGACACTGCAACCTTCTGGGGTTGGCTAACTGAAGGGTAACCACTTTTTATAGAATACAGCTTGTAGTTTCTCTTTGCAGCTTAAAAAGGATTTGTTTAACAGCACTCATTAGACTGACCAATACTCAGAGCAATGGGAAAGTAGAAACTCCCACTCACAGATAAGAGGAAGTTCGTTAAGCTCTTTAGAAACAACCGAGGAACCACAGTCCCAATGCTGGCATGAACTACAAACTGCTGCAACACCAGTGTCACTGTTTGGGCCTCTTGCATGAAAGTGTGATACATACAACAGTCATCTTTACACACATATCTTCTAAACAGAGAGGGTGTGCCATGTTTTATGTGTGTGTCTACTGATCTTTGTCAAACCGTCCACAGAATTCTGAAATCCATAAAGCTTTTTCTGTGTATCAGATACTTCTTGAATCAAGTAGCTCCTTCACCATTTTCACATGGACTCTTTTCTTATTCAGAATTATGTTCATAAATTTTATCCATGACATAAATATTGGAAGCTGAACCTACAAATGTTAACGGATTTATGAAATCAAGCAGGAAAAAGCTTCATTACACAGCTGTACGATTTCCACCTCACTCTTTCCTTACTCTGTAGTCAGTGTTTTTCACATTATATTTCTACTTGCGGTTCAGACTCTCAGCTATTTCATGTCAGTGGAGCCCTCCCTCCCCTCTTCACTTCTCACCATTCTTGTAGTTTTTTCAACCTTGTCTTTGACTTAAACGTCAACTTTAGTTTATTTAATATTCAAATAACAACAGTTAGGAAGCACCAAATATCTGATTAAAACAGGAGACCCAGACGGTGTGCTCTCCACTGCATGGAAAGTTTGAACCGGCTCACCATCACCTGTTAGTGAAAAACACACGAGCAGCACAAATGATCACAGCAAACAAACCTCACTCACAGCCGAGGCAGCTCATCTGTCCTCTCAAAGTTTCCAGGGTTCACATTGAAGATGACACTGAAAGCACACTCAGATCAATCACAGGGTTCAGTGAAAAACCAGCCGGTTCCTCAGTCAGGTTCAGTGGTTTAGTTTTCTAGAGCGGACAGTCAGTAGAAATATTAGAGTACGGGAACTCTCTGTTGCATATAAAGAAGAATGAAGATCTTTATGAAACATTATTTATAAAGAGTCAGAGGTTAACTAATTGTTCCTGAATGGAAATACATGAGCAGGTTTTACTTTCTGACTGTTAGTCTTGATTGCAGGCTGATGGTGTCAAATCCTGATCCACCTCCATCCGTTCCTCCATCCACCTGTCCCTGCTGAGCTGACTGAGCACTTTAATACTCTCCATCTGACGCAACCACTTTGAAAGCCTGTTGGTGTGTGTAATGCGTTAAAGGGCTGGTGTGCCTGAGTGTTGCTTAATGGGTAATAAGCTAATCAGAAGTGAGCTCGACTAGCAAGCCTAAGTGTGTTAATAAAACACAAACAACAGAAGTCAAAGGAGTTTGCAAAGAAAAGCGTCTGGACTTCTTTGAGTTGCTTGAAGACGTTTCACCTCTCATCCGAGAAGCTTCTTCAGTTCTAAGGTCAAATGGCCGAGAGTCCCAGATTTAAACCCAGTGGGAGTATCCCCCCAAAGAGGGACAAAGGACCCCCTGGTGATCCTCTAATCACATGCGACAAGGTGTGAAAGCGGGTGTGGGACCTAATCAGCCAGGGTTTCGGGTGAGCTCATTGTGAAACCTGGCCCCACCCTATCATGTGATTTCCTGAGGTCAGATGGCCCAGGATGTGAGTGGGCGTTAAGGCGTCTGGGGAGGGAACTCAAAACTGGATTATAGATGGCAGACAGTTGGTGTCGTAAACCACCGCCTCTGTTCAAAGATGGTCGCTCACAGTGGACATAGATGGCCTCTTTCACTCCTCTTTCAAACCATCTGTCCTCTCTGTCCAATATGTGAACATTGGCATCCTCGAAAGAGTGACCTTTATCCTTAAGATGCAGGTGGACTGCTGAGTCTTGTCCTGTGGAGGTGGCTCTTCTATGTTGTGCCATGCGCTTGTGAAGTGGCTGTTTGGTCTCTCCAATGTAGAGGTCCGGGCATTCCTCACTGCACTGTACAGCATACACCACGTTGTTCAGTCTGTGTTTTGGAGTTTTGTCTTTCGGGTGAACCAGTTTGTGTCTGAGTGTGTTGCTGGGTCTGAAGTACACTGGGATGTCGTGCTTGGAGAAAACTCTCCTGAGTTTCTCTGATACACCGGCTACATAGGGGATGACAATGTTGTTGCGTCTGTCTTTCTTATCCTCCCTCGCTGGTGTCTGATCTTCTTTTCTGTGGCTTTTTGCTGACTTTATGAACGCCCAGTTAGGATAACCACATGTTTTCAGTGCTCCCTTTACATGTGTGTGTTCCTTCTTTTTCCCTTCAGGCTTAGAGGGAACAAGTTCTGCCCGGTGGTGTAGGGTCCTAATTACTCCAAGTTTGTGTTCCAGAGGGTGATGGGAGTCAAAGAGGAGATACTGGTCCGTGTGTGTGGGCTTCCGGTAAACTTCAATGTTGAGGTTGCCATTCTCTTCAATGTGCACAGCGCAGTCCAGGAAAGGCAAACAGTTATCCTTAGTGTCTTCCCTGGTGAACTTGATGTTTTTATCCACAGCATTAATGTGCGCAGTGAAGGATTTCACTTCTCGTTTCTTGAAAAATCAAGAAACAAGAAGTGGATGACTGAGAACCTTCACAGACATACAAACAACAGAAGTAGACCTAAAAAAAATGAATATATTATGGTAATTTTAAAGTTATATATATATATATAAAAAAAAATTCCCAGCTCACCCCTGTGGGCGGTCAAACCTTCAAGCTCGGGTCCTCTACCAGAGGCCTGGTAGCTTGAGGGTCCTGCGCAGAATCTTAGCTGTTCCTAGGACTGCACTCTTCTGGACGGAGATCTCCGATGTTGTTCCCGGAATCTGCTGGAGCCACTCGCCTAGCTTGGGAGTCACCGCACCTAGTGTGAGCTCTTCTCTGAGCCCTTGGTATTTCTCGAGGTTCTCATGTTCCTTCTCCCTGATGTTGCTGTCATTCGGAACCGCTGCATCGATCACTACGGCCGTCTTCTTCTGTTTGTCTACCACCACTATGTCTGGTTGGTTAGCCACCACCATTTTGTCCGTCTGCATCTGGAAGTCCCACAGGATCTTAGCTCGGTCATTCTCCATCACCCTTGGGGGCATCTCCCATTTTGACCTTGGGACTTCCAGGTTATACTCGGCACAGATGTTCCTGTACACTATGCCGGCCACTTGGTTATGGCGTTCCATGTATGCCCTGCCTGCTAGCATCTTGCACCCTGCTGTTATGTGCTGGATTGTCTCTGGGGCATCTTTACACAGCCTGCATCTGGGGTCTTGCCTGGTGTGATAGACCCCAGCCTCTATGGATCTTGTGCTCAGAGCTTGTTCCTGTGCTGCCATGATTAGTGCCTCTGTGCTGTCTTTCAGTCCAGCTTTGTCCAGCCACTGGTACAATTTCTGGATATCAGCCACTTCCTCTATCTGGCGGTGGTACATACCCTTGCAGGGGCCTGTCCTTCCATGATGGTTCCTCATCTTCCTCCTCTTTCTTGGGTTTCTGCTGCTTGAGGTATTCACTGACCACGCTGTCCATTGGGGCCATCTTCGTGATGTATTCATGGATGTTCATTGTCTCATCCTTGACTGTAGTGCTGACACACACCAGTCCCCGGCCTCCTTCCTTCCGCTTATCGTAGGGTGCTGGACTTGGGGTGAAACCCTACATTCATGGTCAGGAGCTTTCTTGTCTTTATGTCAGTGGCTTCTATCTCCTCCTTTGGCCAGCCTATTACCCCAGCAGGGTACCTGATCACAGGCAGGGCGTAGCTGTTGATAGCCCGGATCTTGTTCTTACCGTTCAGCTGACTCCTCAGGACTTGCCTGACCCTCTGCAGGTACTTGGTGGTTGCAGCTTTCCTAGCGGCCTCTTCATGGTTCCCATTCATCTGCGGGATTGCCAGGTACTTGTAGCTGTCCTCTATGTCTGCAATGTTGCCTTCTGGTAGTTCAATCCCCTCAGTTCTGACTACCTGCCCTCTCTTTGTTGTCATTCGACTACACTTCTCCAGTCCGAACGACATTCCGATGTCATTGCTGTATATACTGGTGGTGTGGATCAGTGAATCGATGTCTCGTTCACTCTTGGCATAGAGCTTGATGTCATCCATGTACAGGAGGTGGCTGACAACCGCTCCGTTCCGTAGTCGGTATCCGTAGCCAGTCTTGTTAATGATCTCACTGAGGGGGTTCAGGGCTATGCAGAACAGCAGAGGGGACAGAGCATCTCCTTGGTAGATCCCGCACTTGATGGTGACTTGTGCTATGGGCTTGATGTTGGCCTCTAGTGTTGTACGCCACATCCCCATTGAGTTCCTGATGAAGGCTCTTAGGGTCCTAATGATCTTGTACTGTTCTAGACATTCCAATTCAATTCAATTCAGTTCAATTTTATTTATATAGCGCCAAATCACAACAAAAGTCGCCTCAAGGCGCTTTATATTGTACAGTAGATAGCACAATAATAAATACAGAGAAAAACCCAACAATCATATGACCCCCTATGAGCAAGCACTTTGGCGACAGTGGGAAGGAAAAACTCCCTTTTAACAGGAAGAAACCTCCAGCAGAACCAGGCTCAGGGAGGGGCGGCCATCTGCTGCGACCGGTTGGGGTGAGAGAAGAAAAAAAGGATAAAGACATGCTGTGGAAGAGAGACAGAGATTAATAACAGATATGATTCGATGCAGAGAGGTCTATTAACACATAGTGAGTGAGAAAGGTGACAGGAAGGGAAAAACTCAATGCATCATGGGAATCCCCGGCAGCCTACGTCTATCGCAGCATAACTAAGGGAGGATTCAGGGTCACCTGGTCCAGCCCTAACTATATGCTTTAGCAAAAAGGAAAGTTTTAAGCCTAATCTTGAAAGAAGAGATAGTGTCTGTCTCCCGAATCCAAACTGGAAGCTGGTTCCACAGAAGAGGGGCCTGAAAACTGAAGGCTCTGCCTCCCATTCTACTTTTAAATACTCTAGGAACAACAAGTAGGCCTGCAGTGAAAGAGCGAAGTGCTCTAATAGGGTGATATGGTACTACAAGGTCATTAAGATAAGATGGGGCCTGATTATTTAAGACCTTGTATGTGAGGAGCAGGATTTTGAATTCAATTCTGGATTTAACAGGAAGCCAATGAAGGGAAGCCAAAACAGGAGAAATCTGCTCTCTCTTTCTAGTCCCTGTCAGGACTCTTGCTGCAGCATTTTGGATTAGCTGAAGTCTTTTCAGCGAGTTTTTAGGACATCCTGATAATAGTGAATTACAGTAGTCCAGCCTGGAAGTAATAAATGCATGAACTAGTTTTTCAGCATCACTCTGAGACAGGATATTTCTAATTTTAGAGATGTTGTGCAAATGGAAGAAAGCAGTCTTACATATTTGTTTAATATGTGCATTGAAGGACATGTCCTGGTCAAAAATGACTCCAAGGTTCCTCACAGCATTACTGGAGGCCAAGGTAATGCCATCCAGAGTAAGAATCTGCTTAGATACCATATTTCTAAGATTTTCAGGGCCGAGTACAATAACCTCAGTTTGATCTGAATTAAGAAGCAGAAAGTTAGCGGCCATCCAGGTCTTTATGTCTTTAAGACATTCCTGCAGTTTAACTAATTGGTCTGTGTTACCTGGCTTCATGGACAGATAGAGCTGCGTGTCATCTGCATAGCAGTGAAAATTTATGCTATGTCTTCTAATGATGCTGCCTAAGGGAAGCATGTATAATGTAAACAGAATTGGTCCTAGCACTGAACCCTGTGGAACACCATAATTGACCTTAGTGTGTGAAGAGGACTCTCCATTTACATGTACAAATTGGTGTCTATTAGATAGATATGATACAAACTACTGCAGTGCAGTACCTGTAATACCTACAGCATGTTCTAATCGCTCTAATAGGATATTATGGTCAACAGTATCGAACGCAGCACTGAGGTCTGAGGAAATGCATAACAAAAGGCCTACCTAGCTACTCGACCAAAGGTCAGTGAAAACATACAAAAGTCGCATCAACCGCATAACCTAGTGTGTCTAACAGTTTAAAACTGCCGCCAGTGTATAGGGTACCCCAGCTTACCTGTCCAGCTTCCCACCACACACAATACAAAGAAGCCTTTTCACAACTGTTTGTCATAAAGCAGCAGCCACCAGCTGGCTACTCATTTGTAGTGATCCTCAAAGAGTGATTGGCCAACTGTGCCCAGACCAGCCAATAGACACATGCCAATCAACTTTGAACTGGCCAATAGGTGGAGGATTGACACCTGAAAGATAAAAAGAGCACAAAAGCAAAGCCACATCTCTTGGCACGTAACAGGGGGCAAACTCCTCAAGATGGGTGGTGACCATGGTGGCCATTTAGAAGTCGGCCATCTTGGATACAACTTTTGTTTTTTAAATAGGAAGAGGGCCATGTGACACATCAAACCTATTGGTAATGTCACAAGAAAAACAATGGTGTGCTTGGTTTCAACGTAACTTTATTCTTTCATGAGTTATTTACAAGTTTCTACACTTCACCTGTTGCCTACTGGTGGTGGTCAGAGGGCCTGGTGGCGCCAGTGTCCGGCAGCCTCGCCTCTGTCAGTGCGCCCCAGGGTCACTGTGGCTACAATGTAGCTTGCCATCACCGGTGTGTGAATGGGTGGATGACTGGTTGTGTAAAGCACTTTGGGGTCCTTAGGTACTAGTAAAGCGCTATACAAATACAGGCCATTTACCATTTAACAAAGAGAAACTTGTAAATAACTCATGAAAGGCAAGGCAAGGCAAGTTTATTTATATAGCACAATTCAACAACAGGGTGATTCAAGGTGCTTTACAGAAACATTGAAAACAACAGATAAAAAACATGATTTAAAATTGATTAAGACGAGCAAGCAAACAAACAAACAAACAAACAGTATATAAAATCAAAAATCAAAACAGTAGATAAAATCAGTAGTTAAAATGTAAATTTTGAAATTTAAGCTTAAAAGAATAAAGAATAAAATTATGTTGAAACCAAGCACACCATTGTTTTTCTTGTGACATTACCTATAAGTTTGATGTGTCACATGGCCCTCTTCCTATTGAAAAAGCAAAAGTTGTATCCAAGATGGCCGACTTCTAAATGGCCACCATGGTCACCACCCATCTTGAGGAGTTTTCCCCGTCATATATACTAATGTGCCACAAACAGGACTTTAATATCACCAACCATTCTCATTTTATTACGGTGTATCCATTTAAATGGCCCACCCTGTAGTTGCCAATAAAATGATTTAGCCTAAAATAAACAAGTTTTTTAACTGGTCACAAATAACCCTTCTATTACTTGGTTTACATCACTAGATTGAAACTTTTGTAAGTTTTAAGGAAAAATAAACTGTTACGGATAAATATAAAAACTCAACAAATGCCCAAACACTATGGTGATCATTTTATTACTACATTTTATCTTATGCAATACATTGTCATATATTTCAAAATTGACCTTCTAGGTCCCTTGGCTGGACCTAGAAAACTCTCTAATCTCACGCTCCTCAGCTCCAGTATTAAGCACCATCACTGCTTTCAAAGCCATCACAATAAACACCTCTTATAGCCTGGTGGGAATTTTTAAAAAGAACTTCACTTCTTCATTTATCCCATGTCAACTAACACCCATTTGGAACAATCCAGGAATTTGCTTCAAAAAGAAAATACTACATTTCTTTTTGTCATGGCATGAGAAAGCGATAAAAAAATGTAGAAAATGCTGTGGAAACTTTATTTCATTTCAAGAGCTTATATCAAAATATTTTATCAGAAACAGTAAATTTACTGAATATAATCAAATTCATCACACACCTGAATCTAGAAATACCTACATGGGGAACAGAAATTCCAAAATTCAGTATCCCCAAATTGTGATAAAAATGTATGTTATTGTTGTTTGTTATACTCAAATATATACATCTACTGAACAGACAACTCTGCTGAGAGCTATATGCATGCTATATGGTCCTGCATGTACATATCCAGAACCTGTCCAGAGGTTCTGGATATGTAAAAAGCTGTCCACATGGTTTAGTAGATGTATCCCAACCTCACTCAAGCTGTGCATCTTAGGTCAGCAGTCCCCAACCTTTTTTGCACCACGGACCAGTTTATGTCCGACAACATTTTTACGGACCGGCCTTTAAGGTGTCGCAGGTAAATACAACAAAATAAAACCAGTACCCAAAAAAGAAGATTTATTCTTCTTTTAACAATAAAAATGATTAAAAAATAACACTAAAAACTGATAAAAGCCCTGAAAACCATAAATTTCACACCCGAGCCTCAACTCTCCCGGCCCGATACCAAACAACTCACGGTTCCTCCAGTCATGTTTTCTGTCCTAGTCCTGCCTCTGCTGCCAATCACCCATCCTCACCTCTCCTCTTTCCTGCTCACCTCCAACGCTGCCAACAGCCCTGCCAGCAGCGATACACTCTGTCTTCTGGTGGACAGAAATTATTTTTTGAGTGGCACAAATCACTTATCTGGCATCTTATTGTGACACCTGATTGTTCTGTAGTTTTCAATGGTTGTTCAAAAAACGTCCGAGGCTGTATTATTAGGTAAATAGTTGTATATAATTTTGTTGTTTGCAAAAGGTATGCATTTTTCTTTTCATTTTAATTTATATTTGCATTTGAACTTATGAAAATGGTTCTTTAAACACGTTGTTTTCACAGTACATTCCTTTGTGTTTTTTGTCTGTCAACTGCGTTAATACAGTATGTCAAAAAAAAAAAAGTAAATCAAACAGGTTGTCCTGAAAAGAATGATACCAAACACATTTTCAAAGATGAACTATATAGGTAAAATCAAAATTATAAAGGACAGCCAAACATTTGCTGGATGGAGCTGGCATAAGAACTTTGAATCAAGGAGTGAATCTAATCTTTGCCAGCCTGAAAACTTCGAGCCTGACAACCTTGTTTCCTGCCCAGGGGCTATTTGTGTTCCAAGATGAGTCCTGTTTGAATCGGTTTGAATCTGAACCATGCACTTGAGCAGCCTTTTCCAGGGACTGTTTATGCTCCACAGCCTGCATATTCCGTTGCCCAGCCTCCAATTTGAGAGATTAACTTCAAGGCAGTCCAAAAATCTTTTTCCATGGCCTCTCTGAACTCCTCCAAGACCTGTGTTTTTGCTTCAGCCACTACACAAGCCACGTTCTGCTTGGACTGCTGGTACTCATAGGCTGTCTCCAAAGTCCCGTATGTTAACCAAACCCAGATCGATGATACGATTATAAGATTGATCATAGATCTGGTCTAGGGTGTTACTTTTGCACAGAAGTCCAGTTACAGAACACTTCTCAGTTTTAGGTCAGTCAGGCCCTTCCCCCCAGGTTTCACTGTAGTTGCCCACATTAGTGTTGAAGTATCCCAGAATGACGACAGAGTCAGGTAGAGCGCCCTGAAGTAACCCACTGTTAGGGTTGAAAATATTTTATTTTCCTACTAAAGAAAACTGGTTTCAATCATTTTCATATATACACTGCAAATGTGCTCATATGAGTTGGCACTCCGTCTTTTGAAGGTCGAAAGCTTTGTTCGGTGTGACTGTCCGGATATATTGTAGGAATGATGTAGAGTGCAGAGGGTTGATTGCAAACATGCTTACACACAGATAATGGTTAGAATAAGTCTCTGGGTTAGAACATGATATCCTGAACATGATATCCTGAACCAGAACTTAGAATCAGTAGAAGAACAATGGATAATAACATTAGATTATCAAAGCTAGGCAGGGAGGTGTTTTCCTTGTGTGTCTCTTAGAGAGGAGGAAGCAGATACCAGACGGGGTCACAGCGGTACGAGGATGATTCTCAGCAGACAGCAAGATTGCCACGTCCGTGTGGGGGAAAGATAGCTGCGATAATCTTTGCTTTTGTCTCACTATATGATGTTGTACAGCCCGCTTCAGGGTCATCCTTTTTGTGAAGCATGCTGCTGGTTCACACAGAGATCCACAGTGCTGTGTACACTGTGTAAACAAACATTTTAACTGCCAAAGAAAATTAAATCTTTTTTAATGATAGACCTTTCTCCTTCTGAAATTCCTTCTGAAACGTTTTGAACACAACACCACCCACGGACTCCAAGAAGGTCGGGTACTCGAATTAATGTTCAGCACAAAACTGCAGACGAATTGATAAATATTTTTTAAATACAGCACTTTAAAGTGACGGGAACTTTCATGGAACATTCATGGATCAAGTATTTCTTTATTTTGGGCATTTTATTGTGGAGTCAGCAGAAATTACACAACTGTCGAGCAGACATAGTAATTAAAAAATGTAACATAAAATGTAACTCTAACCCAAAATCTAGAAGTCGAGAATAAAATAGTAACATTCAAACATCCTAAGCAATTTAAAAGACCAATGGCTGCCTGGAAATAAGGTTTTATGCCTATTTTTTTCTTAAGGTTGACTTAAGGTGTGACCTAAGCCAAGAAACTCCTTAGAAAATGTATGTCTAGAATCATTCAGGATTTCTTTTATGCAAAACTTTACTTCAATTTAAAGGTCTAAGTGTCAGCAGATGTTTACATAAAATGCAGATCTTAGTCACGTTCAGGCCATAAACTAAAGGATTTAATAGTGGCTGGCTTATTAGCCAATATAATGACAGACATATACGTAACAAAATAGGTACACTGCTCATATTGAACCTACTCTGTAATGTTTCAAAGCAAGCTCCACATGAAAAGTTTAACACACAGGCAAGATGAGGACTGCAGGTACTGATAGCTTTCTGCCTCACCTGTTTGGAACCAGAAGAACAAACTCTAAGGATTTTTTATGTAAGTGTAAAGCATGAACACCAGAGGACAACATACTGTGCATAAAACAATAATAATTCCATATATATTAAGTGCTTTAGTGTCAGAACAGGCCAGCTTTATGACAGAGTAGTTGTCACAGTACACTTTGTTAATAATCTTCCCACATAGCGGTAAAGTGGAATTCAAAGAAATCATGAGAGCACATGCAAGAATAGCATATAACCATGTTATAGCAATTAGTATAGCAATCCTCTTGGGTGTCATGTATGTGTTGTATTGCAATGGAAAACAGATAGCGAGATATCTGTCATAAGACATAACAGCCAGATTTAGATATTCAGCACTCCCATAGCAGTGAATACAATAAATCTGCAAGTAACATAAAGACGCAGAAATGATATTAACATCACAGATGATGTGAAGCAGGAGCAGTGGAAACAGCCCTGTACTACCATACAGCTCATTCACAAACAGGCTGCACAGAAACATGTACATAGGTTCATGTAAGCTTCTGTTCACACAGATAACCACAATCAGCAGGATATTGGTGCAAACTACTGAAATATAGAAACAGATGACAAGCATAAAAAATAAATACTTGAAAATCCCAATATTCAAGAATGCAAGTCTGAAATGTGAGAACTGTGTAGAGTTTGTCATGATTACCATGTCAGTTGATAAAGCTTATTGACAGTGCCCACTGGATGATCTGAGTTTAACACTTTTTATGAAACAATATAAAAAATCTTTGGCATAACATCAAATTAGAGCCTCAACAAACTGAAACTGTGGTCAGTTTACATATTCAAATGAAATTACTCAATGTGAAATCAACATCAGCTTAGTTTTACACCACTGTGTAAATCGTAGTCTGTCTACCTGCTGTCCTTACCTGATCACAGTCAGCCCCTCCTAACTGAGCGGAAACTCTGCACTGTAAAAAGAAAATAGGTGAACCAACTTAAGTGAATTATTTCAATTGGTAACACCTAATTTAATTAAGTTCTTTGAAATGAAGTTAATACATTAGATAAATCAGTTGTGCACTCTAATATATTCACTTCATTTCAAAGAACTTAATTAAATTAGGTGTTACCAATTGAAATAATTGACTTAAGTTGGTTCTTTTTTCAGTGTGTATTCCCTTTTAACCGTTTCAGCTCAGGGAAAGCCCACAGCAGGAGACTGACCCTATTACCCAACATCCCACAGGAAGGGCCTCTTGGTAACCTTGGAAGTTTGTGCTATCTAAACAAACAACTATAATCATATTTTGCACTGTAATAAAGAATCCACAGAAGTAAGAGTGTTGTTTTTTATTTGTGGAATGTGTTTGTATGTTTGCTTTTGTATTATGATTCAGTATTATGATTCTATGACCAACAAGGTCAGTAATAAGGAAATCTACACACTATTATGGGCTTCTTTTGGTTGAATTTGTCATTTAAATCTCACATTCAAAAGCTTGTGTCAAAGTTAAAACTAAAACTAGGTTACTTTTTTAGAAATCAATCTTGTTTCTCCCTCCAAGTGAGAAAACACTTGATTCATGCAACTATTTTACCTTTATTGGATTATGGTGACCTGCTTTTTATGAATGCACCTGCCCACTACCTAAACAGGTTGGATACTGTGTACCATTGTGCTTTACGTTTTATTACTGGCTATGGAAATCGTGTACATCATTGTTCTTTGTATGCCGCTGCTAAATGTCCATCTTTGCATATTCACAGACTCTCCCATTGGTTGATCTTTATCTATAAATCTCTCCTTGGGCTGGTTCCATCTTATTTATGTGTTTATATGTGTAAAAACCACAACCAATACAGCCTTCATTCGCACAATATCATACAATTGTACTCTTAATTTGATCTGTTATTGTATATTTTACACATGTTGGTATGGGGCATTGTATTTGTTTTAAATGTTATATACCTATGTGGTATGTGACTTTTGTTGCCATGATGCCAGGTCTCTCTTGGAAATGAGATTTTAAATCTCAATGAGATTTTTACCTGAATAAATAAAGGGAAAAAAATGGACACAATGTTTTTTTGCCCAGATTGTCCCGTGTTTTCCCAGTTAAACACTTAACATCCTCAAGTTACTGGTTTCCCATTTTCTACATACTTTTTACTGTTACTTTCCTAATGTAATTACGAGTGACAACAGTAGGGTACCAGTATGTGCCTTAAGACGTAGAGAGAGGTATTTGTTGCTGCTTGCCAAAAATGAAGGACATTTTTCAAGATATTCTGCTAAACACAGAGAGCTCTGAATTGTGCAGCACTTGGTACTGCTATCAGAGGAAAGTCATGTGTAACAAAAAGGAGCCAAAGCACACAGCAATGCGAGTCAAGCAATATTTATTTGCAGTGTTTTCTTTCGCTCTTATCAGAGCAGCTTTCCAGCTACCTCCGTTGTTCCACATCACACACTCTGCACAGATTCAGTTGTTTTCCTGACAGCTCTGACTTACTGCCCTCCTCCTCTGGCCCTGGTGGCTCCAGAAGTAGGGAAGGTGGATTAGGTAATGCTCACCGGCTGTGACAACCAGCCTCCCCTGACACCCTGAACCTGCTGCTGCACCACTGCCCTGCAGCTGAGCCACAAACCACACTTCACCAGTTGGGTGGGAGAGGAAATCAGCCACAACCTTTTTTGCCCCCAGCCTATGGACCACTTTGAACTTAAAAGGCTGAGGAGCCAGATCCCACCGTGTGATCCAGGCATTGGGATCTTTCATGCAGTGGAGCCAATGCAGGGGGCGTTATCCGAACAGAAGGTGAAAGGGTGGCTTAGGAGGAAGTTGACCGCCCACCAGATTGCCAAGCACTCCGTCTTCACGATGCTGTACCTGGACTCCCGCTCCAAAGGTTTCCTGGTGATGTACACAACCTTTCTTAACTGCTGGGAAAAAACAGCCTCTGGCTTTATGTCAGTCTGCATCAGTCTGCAGGATGAAAGGTATGGAAAAGTTAGAAATGGTGCAGGGGTTCCCCACAGAGAGCCTTCTTCACCTGTGCAAAAGCTGCCTGGCACTGTTCTGTCCAATTGACCAGATCTGGACAATCTGGGAACTTCCTTTAGGATGAGATCAGTTAAGGGGCTGGCCAGCTCCACAAAGTTCAGGACAAACCATGGATAAAAACCAGCCAGCGCCAAGAGCTGTCACACCTCTGTTTTAGTCTTAAGATGGAGGCAGGCTGTGATAGCCATTGTTTTATCCACCTGCAGGCGCACCTGCCCACCTACCAATGGTACCCCAAATATAGTCCGATCTCACACTTTTTCAGCTTCAAGAACTCCAGGACTGTGGCCACCCATTGCCCAAGCAGCACATGCAGCATCTGAACAGAACACCTGGCCTATGAGGCCAGTGTTAACAGACCTCTCTGCACTGAATCATACTTGTTATTAATCTCTGTCTCTCTTCCACAGCATGTCTTTATCTTGTTTTCCTTCTCTCACCCCAACCGGTCGCAGCAGATGGCCCCGCCCCTCCCTGAGTCTGGTTCTGCCGGAGGTTTCTTCCTGTTAAAAGGGAGTTTTTCCTTCCCACTGTCGCCAAAGTGCTTGTTCATAGCGGGTCATATGATTGTTGGGTTTTTCTCAACAAGCCGCCGCCTTCTTTGAACTGAACATCTCAATATCTGAACATCTTACCTTGGGCATGGGCATCTGAGAGGTTCCGCCCTTGACTATCTCTGATTGATTTAGACAACAATATAGGCATAATGTGTGTCTGTTATTGACCACACAGACTTTCAGAGTTGTGGAGACTTTTTTTTTCTTTTACTTGAATGATGTTTTTAGCGGAACATTGGCACATTGGCAGAATGTGCGGGTGTCGGCGTGCGCTATTGGATTGTTGTGGGAATTCCCTACGTCATTACACCTTTCTGCGCGTCTATGTAGAGACAGCCATGTGACACACAAATCGATCCAACGGCAGCAGCACAGAGTCAGTGCTCCAGTGCTTCAGCGGCATTTTCAGCTACCCTAAGCAACACCTTCATGATTGGTTTAGGCCACAATATGGGCAAAATAATGTCTGCTTTTCACTATGCAGAGACTCTCAGAGTTGCAGAGACTTTTTTTTTTTTAATCGAACGGCTGGTCGGTGCGACCAAGAATTATTTTTACTCACATCATTGAGAAATTATGTCGCATTTGCAACCAAATTGGTCGCACTTTCGAGCCCTGACACTGCTGTCAGACTACAACAAAGACTTAATGAAGCACACGCAGCGTGGGAGATGGACACTGTCTACAAACAGCATCAAAATCTCATCTCCAAAACGTCAGAACACAGTTTTTATCCATCGGGGTATTAGAACGCCCCCTCTTGCGTAAATTACATGGATCCGTCAACTCAAAACCACGAATGTTCTATTTGACAACTTGTGACACAATTAAAAGGACACTGGCTTCCATCTTCTCCCCAGTGGTTTCCCGCAAGTCAGCTCAGCTCTCGCCTCGTGCACCTGCTTCTTCATCAAACAGTCACGTACACCAACATAAAACTGCAACCCTAGCAAAGCATGCTTGGACTTTCACCTACAAGTGAACCCTCTAAGTGTGTGTGTGTGTGTCAAATCAAATCACGTCACATGTGCAGGTACACTGGTACAGTACATGCTAGTGAAATTCTTGTGTGCGAGCTTCACAAGCAACAGAGTTGTGCAAAAATACAATAACGTAAAACAAGCAAAATATAAGAATGGCTAAATCTGAAAGTAATAAATATATGTACAATATATAAGAGTATATGCATTATTGGATGTGTATACTAAATATGTTTTTCTATGTGTGTGTGTGTGTGTGTGTGTGTGTGTGTGTGTGTGTGTGTGTGTATATACATATTTACAAATGAAATACAGTAAACAATAAAATAAGATATATAAAATGTGCAGAGGTTGGTAGTCGGACATGTGCAAAACAGTGGCATTAATGTACAGTGTGGAGTGCATAATGTTGAAGTTCCAGTAGTGAGGGTGAGGTGTCTATGACGTGTTCAGCAGTCTGATGGAAAAAGCTGTCTCTCAGTCTGCTGGTTCGGGACCGGATGCTGCAGAACCTCCTTCCTTATAGAAGTAGTCAGTTTGTGGCTGGGGTGACTGGAGTCCTTGATGATCCTCCCCGCTTTCCTCAGGCACCGCTTCCTGTAGATGTCTTGGAGGGAGGGAAGCTCACCTCCAATTATGCGCTCAGCACACCGCACTACTCTCTGGAGAGCTTTGCGGTTGTAAACGGTGCTGTTGCCGTACCAGGTGGTGATGCGTCCAGTGAGGATGCTCTCAATGGCACAGCGATAGAAGGTCCTGAGGATGCGGGGGCTCATGCCGAATCTTTTCAGTCTCCTGAGAAAGAAGAGGCCTGCTGCGCCTTCTTCACTGTTTTGTTTATGTGTACTGACCACTAAGATCCTCAGCCAGATGTACACCAAGGAAGCGGAAGCTGCTCACTCTCTCCACAGCGGCGCCGTTGATGGTGATGGGGGTGTGTACTCCTCTGCACCTCCAGAAGTCCACTATCAACTCCTTTGTCTTTGCGACGTTGAGGGTGAGATGGTTGTCTTGACACCAGTGGGTCAGGGCGCTGACCTCCTCCCTGTAGGCTGTCTCATCACCGTTGGTGATAAGACCCACATACATGTGTGTGTATGTGTGGTTACGTGTGTGTCTATGTGCTAACCACAATCGCACCCCATTTCACCTCGCCAACTAGCTCCTCAGAATAACTTTCACTCGGACTCTAGTTTTCGGTTTCACTTCCTGCAAAGCATGTAACTTCAAAAACATGTAACTTCCTGTCTTATTTTGGTACAGAGTTACTCTGCGTTAGGCCTTTTCTTTCACCATGCAGTCTGCATATAAACATTTAAGATTATAGATTCAACTCAACAGTTTAAAGTGGTTCTTACTGGACCTGTAATAAAGGCTGATATGATACCAGTATGTTTGAACATTTCAATGCAATATCAATACCTCTTGTATCAATACTTCTTGTATACATATGCTTGCTATATGATTATGATGCAACAGTAATAACAGTAATAACAAAATAATAAAAATAGAAATAATAAAAATAACAAAAAATAATACTTCCTTCCCAACAGTAATTTTTCTGACAACATAGTATTTGACTCTATTGTTTACAGTATGTTATTGTTTTATCTTATCCTATTCCATTGTTTTTATTAATTATTGCTGCTGTAACTTTGCACTGTCCACTTTCTGCTATGAAACAATAAATTTCCCGTGTGTGAATAATAAAGGTTATCTTATCTTATCTTATTTTATCTTGTCTCTTGAATAATCATTATGGACAGTGTTATGAGCATAAAAGTCCAGCTCCAAAACACTGCTCATGCTCAATGCTTTAATTATCAAAAACAACAAAACCCCAGTTGTGTTATGTAAAAACATTAGCCTGAACATACACTGTGTACCATTAATAAAATAACTATGGTTTGTATCTCTTGGCATTATTTCTACATTTGGGTTTTTGAAACCACTAGTTTGAAATCTTTTTTCTGAGTCAGTGTCATGTAGTGTGTCCCCTGATAATGACATTATACTGCTGCAGTGAAAAGGATAAAACAAAAAGGGATTCAGTGCAGTTGGGAGGGACTTACAATCAGGCCACTGTTGGGTGATTCTCATCCTTAAATGTAACTCAGTTTGTGCACAGTTTAAGTGATGTATGGTAAAAATAAAAAGAGGATCATGATGAACTCTTCACAGGTTTCATATTTCACACTCACTGCCTACCTCGACAGCGGGGCTTTGAAATATTTATATTTCACAGTTGTTGTGTTTTTATACATGGTTATTGTTACTGCCAATGTCCTGCTGATTGTGGTTATCTGTGTGAACAGAAGCTTACATGAACCTATGTACATGTTTCTGTGCAGCCTGTTTGTGAATGAGCTGTATGGTAGTACAGGGCTGTTTCCGTTCCTCCTGCTTCAGATCCTCTCTGATGTTCACACTGTTTCTGCTCCTCTGTGCTTCCTGCGGATCTTCTGTGTGCACACATATGGAACTGCAGAGCTAACTAACTTAGTCATCATGTCTTATGACAGATATCTTGCAATATGTTGTCCTCTTCAATATCACACACGAATGAGTTCTAGTAAGGTATCCATGCTCATTGCTCTAACGTGGTTTTCCTCGTTTCTTGGAATCACGCTTTTGATTTCTCTGAGTGCTCCTCTACAGCTGTGTGGGAATATTGAATCGGTGTGTAACTTTGCCAAAACAATGTGGGACTCTGTAGTTTTCTCTGGTCCCCTCCCCAATCAGACCAGGAGTGACATGTTTAGCCGCATGTTCTCCTTAAATTGCTGGCTGTCTGAGTGGTGTCCCAGAAACGATGTGGGCTTCATAGATAATTGGCAAACCTTCTGGAGGAAACCTGGTCTTGTTAGGAGAGACGGCATCCATCCCACTTTGGATGGAGCAGCTCTCATTTCTAGAAATATGGACCAATTTATTAAACCCCCCAAAATATGACTATCCAGAGTTGGGACCAGGAAGCAGAGTTGCAGTCTTACACGCCTCTCTGCAGCTTCTCTCCTCCTGCTACCCCCCCCCCCCAAAAACCCATCTCCATAGAGACTGTGTGTCATGGTTAGGCTGTGTGCAGGCAGGATGAGGACCCAAACGCAAGCTCACGGAGGCAGGAATGAACTGAAAACACAGCTTTATTGCTGGACAGAGAAGCCATACAAACTAAACTGGGAAAAGCTAATTATAATGTACACTAGGAAACACAGGGAGAATCACACACAGCATGAGGGAGAACGCGACACAGAACTGAGGGAGACACAGACCTAAATACACAGAGGGTTAACGAGGGAAGTGGGAGCACACGGGGAACACAGGTGACACTGATAATCATAACAAGACACAGCAGGAGTGAACGCAACACTGACGGGAGACTGTCAAAGTAAAACAGGAAGTACACAGAGGTTCAGACAGGAGGAGAGAGAGCATGGGGAGAGCACAGACATAACGGGCTGGGGAAAACATGGAATAAAACACAAGGAGAGACGAGGGCTCACAGATACACTGAGAGGCACACGGGGGTAAGAGTCACAAGGGGAAAAACACATAGGGAACTGTCATGTTACGGCTGTGTGCAGACAAGAATAGGACCCAAGGTGCAGACTCCGGAGACAGTCATGAACTCAAAACAGCTTTATTGCTGAACAAAGGATATCTACAAAACCTAAACTGAAAAGAATCTAACAAAACACACACAGGGAGCCACAGGGAGATACACACAGCATGAGGGACGACGCAACCCTGACTCAAAGAAACACAGGGTTTAAGTACACAGAGGGAGCAATCAGGGAATGGGCAACAGGAGGGAAACACAGCTGGGACAAATCAGGACTAACGAGACAAAGAAGCATAAACTGAACACACTGAGAAAAGACAGAGACCTTCAAAGTAAAACAGGAAACACAACACAGACTGAACTTACAGACACAGACTGACTGGACACGGGGATATAGCAACTAAGGATACACAGAGACACGAACTAGACAAGGGGATACAGCTGACAGGGGAGACAGAGCAACTAGAGACGACAGAGACATAAACCATAAGACAGAACTCAAAGAAACCAAAGACTAGAAATTATAAATAATATAACAAACTCAAAAACCCTGGGTCAACGACCCAGGCCTCCTAACAGGAACAACGTAACAAAGCAACCCAGGAAGCATGGCCTAAATAAGGAACAAAAAAAATGAAAACTAAGAATACTGGGCAAACATGGCCCAGGACCATGACACTGTGTCAGCTCCCAAACAGACAAAAATCAAACTAAAAACCAGCAATAAACAACTTAAACATAAAAAATCACAAAGAAAGAACAATACAGTATCCACATCTGAACCACCATCTGAGCTGAGGGGGCGGTGTGGCAGCAATTTTTCACACCAGCCTATTAATCAACCAAAGACCAAGACAGACTTTTAATTCATTTGAAAGCCTGATGCTTAGCCTCGTCCACCCCAGCTGTAAAACTCAGAAACCAGTCTTACTTGTTACCATCTACCTCAACCTCAACATGGCATTTAATCTGTTATTAGACTCAATTGGCTTCTTTCAAACTGTAAAAGAACCCACCCACCACTTTAATCACACTCTAGATCTTGTTTTAACATATGGCATAGAAACTGAACATTTAACAGTGTTTCCTGAAAACCCTCTGCTGTCTGATCATTTCCTGATAACATTTACATTTACAATAATTGATTACACAGCAGTGGAGAGTAGACTTTATCACAGTAGATGTCTTTCTGAAAGTGCTGTAACTAAGTTTAAGAATATAATCCACCCACTGTTATCATCTTCAGTGCCCTGTACCAACATAGAGCAGAGCAGCTATCTGAACGCTACTCCAACAGAGGTCGATTATCTTGTTAATAATTTTACCTCCTCACTATGTACGACTCTGGATACTGTAGCTTCTGTGAAAACTAAGGCCTCAAATCAGAAGTACCTGACTCCGTGGTATAATTCTCAAACACGTAGCCTAAAGCAGATAACTCGTAAGCTGGAGAGGAAATGGCGTGTCACAAATTTAGAGGATCATCATTTAGCCTGGAGAAATAGTTTGCTGCTTTATAAGAAAGCCCTCCACAAAGCCAGAACATCTTACTATTCGTCACTGATTGAAGAAAATAAAAACAACCCCAGGTTTCTCTTCAGCACTGTAGCCAGACTGACAAACAGTCAGAGCTCTACTGAGCCAACAATCCCTTTAACGTTAACTAGTAATGACTTCATGAACTTCTTCACAAATAAAATTCTTATCATTAGAGAAAAAATTACCAATAATCATCCCACAGATGTAATATTATCTACAACTACTTTTAGTACCATCGATGTTAAGTTAGACTCTTTTTTTCCAATTGATCTTTCTGAGTTAAATTCAATAATTACTTCCTCCAAACCATCAACGTGTCTTTT
>JAQSNX010006219.1:0-26613 GCA_029532605.1 Oreochromis grahami | reverse complement strand
ACTCACTTACGGGCACGCGTATATCAGCTATGCACACACCGTCACTCACGAGCAATCACATAGACACACGGGAACGCGCACATGTAGGCATTCACGTGCTCGCACACACACAAGTAAAAGTAGGTAAACATAGCACTTAGTTTTATGGCACCTCGGAGAGGATTAGAAGGGGGGTCACTCATACAAAACTGCATGTAACAGAAAAAGGGGTTGAGATCTGCAGAGAAAGTCCGGGGTTCTGTACATCTCCCTTCTAGAAGGTATAATCAATAAGTGTGTATGAATAAAGGTATTGTTAACTTGACTACTGAGTCCCGGTGTTCTTTCTGAAAGTCTGACGAATCTACGAACCGGGGTGAAACTGCTTTTCGTAACAGTATCGCCCTTACTCTCGACAAGCAGCGGTGCTGCCGTGGGCACCTCACCCATGCCAAAGCGCTCACAGGCGGAGGGTAGTCCTCCCCCAGCTGTTATCAGGGCAGGAGATGTTCACACCTATGCGTCCAAACGGCAAATGAATTGTGCATGAGCAAAGCCGCTGCTCCCGCACTGACTGTAACGCAGTCAGTTCTTCTTTTACTGTTATGCTGTTTTGTGGATCACAAGGTTTAAAACTACTTGTAGAGACACACACACACACACGCACACACACACAAAGTAACTCCACCAGAGTGCCTATTTCGGGTCACTTTTGCCGGTCCAAGCCCGGATAAAGGTGCAGGGTTGGAATTGTGACATTAAAAGAAACAATAATTGTTAAAAGAAATTTAATTTGTAGTTCTAAATAAATTCTAAATGCATTTAGGACGTTTTTTACTCACTTTATGTCTCGTTCCACGTTGTTATTTCTCTCTTCAACAACGTAAGTTACAATTACATTAGCATGACCGATTATGCAAATTAGGCGATGATGTCATTTAGCGACTTCTAGCGACTTTTAGGACAGCCAATAGCGATTTTCCTTACTGAGGAGTTGGCAACACTGGCGATGCTTATGATTGTGCCAGGGCACATTTTGAACAACACCATGGGAATTTCAGATTTTACACAGGTGGTTGGATGTTACACTCTGGAAATAAAAGGAAGGTGAGTGTTATTAACCCTCTGTGGTCCACGGACATGCTGCACCTCCAAATCACATGACTGATTTAAGCTGACAAAGCAACAAACTGCAGCCACGCTGAGTCTCTATTTCAGCCCATATTGGAAGTTCAGACTTCAAAGTTTTTAAATTTTAATTACATGCCAGTAAATCCAAAGTTATGATAATATTTATAAGCCATGCTTTTTTCTAAATACTGTCATCACGTTTTTGTGTGTGTGTGTTTTAATTGTTTTCTAAGGACAGCACGAAAACAGTAAAGAAAGGAAAGAAAGCCACCTCTTTCCCTATCGGTGGAAAAATGCAACATGTCGACCAATTTAAAAAAAAGTCAACACGTGGGATTTGGTTGTTTAGGAAGAGGGGAGAGTTTTGGGAGTGACGGTAACGAGTGAGAGAGAGAGAGTTTTTAGATGTGGGAGATTTGTGACATTTAGTGTGGAGTGTATACAGGGCTGGACTGGGACAAAAAATCGGCCCGGGCATTTTGACTAGAGACCGGCCCACCAGGATAGAGATTGAAAATGTGACGTCATTGAGGGGTAAAACCGCAAAGGATTCTGGGAACTTGAGGCAAGAGGTACTAGCGCACGCAGGCTTTCAATTGAACTCAGTTACACAGCGATAAAAAGAAACCCAAAAATGGCAAGAAGCTGTTGTATTATTAACTGCAATAGCCGGTCGCATGACAGCCACGGGAAGCCGACGGGTAAAGAGATCGTTTTTTTTTTTTTTTTTTTTATCGGATTACGTCGTTGAAGAGAAATTGTTTAAGCCATGTTTCCGAAGTAAAAGCCGAGACGGATGGTCTGGATATACCAAATATAACGTCTCAGAACACTCCTGCTCACATGTTAGTCTGCTCCTAGCATTCCCACAAAGGTCAGTGTTTGTAGCAGTTAATATGTCATTTTTCATAACATAATTGGTGATATAGGTTACAAGCAAGTGTGGCGCTGAACAGAAATTGTCATGCTATGCTCCTTTGTTTAATGTGCATAAATAGTGAATTGTCCTGACACAATATTGCGTTTCGCTTCTGTTATTACCACGGTACATTTTTTGTTTACTCTTTTTTTTTCTCTTTTTTTTTTCTTTTTATTGAGGAAATCCTAAACCTTTCTGTTACTGAGTCCTGCTGTTTTGCTAATGTTAGCTTTTTTTAGCTTCTGAAAGCAACTGTTAGCCCCTGTTATCTGCTGCTAGCTTGCATTACTGAAAATTTCTTTGAAGTGGATCTAACATTGTTAGACTCTGATACTTAGTGAATAAACTCTCATACAATGTGCGAATGTGATTTTTAAGATACTTGAGCCTGACATTAACAGGCATAATGTTAGCTTACAACCATATGGTTTTGCTTACCTGTTTGTGAGAGACTGACTTTAGTTTAGGAGAGTTTGAAAGAGCTATTTGTGATCTTTACATTAAAAGTACTGTATTTTCACGACCATAAGGCGCACTTAAAAGTCTTAGATTTTCTTCAAAAAGTACGGCGCGCCCTATAGTGCAGTGCGCCCTGTGTGTTGTAATGAGGACGTAGTAGAGAACACCATGAGAACGCTAAAGGGTGAAGTGTGGGAGTTGACTATATCGCAATACCTGTATAAAAGAACAGGTATGTGCGTTATGCAGGACATTGTTGTTTTAACAACCCTGAAAATGGCAAAGAGACACGCTTACGAAGCACAGTTTAAACTGAAGGCCATCAGCTACGCAGAAGAACATGGAAATCGAGCAGCGGCGAGAGAATTTAAGATTAACGAATCGATGGTTCGCAAATGGAGGAAGCTAGAAAACAGGCTGCGTCAAGTCAAGAAAACGCAGCTGAGTTTCCGCGGACATAAGGCGAGGTGGCCCGAATTGGAGGAAAGACTCGAGCGGTGGATCATCGAGCAAAGAACGAGCGGGAGAAGCGTTTCGACGGTCACCATTCGGCGAAAAAGCAGTTTCACTAGCTGAAGAGATGAACATTGAACATTTCCAAGGAGGCCCGTCTTGGTGCTTTCGTTTTATGAAACGGTGCCATTTTTCCATCCGGACCAGGACTACGGTAGCGCAGCAACTTCCAGCGGATTATAAGGAAAAGCTGGCCATCTTCCGCTCCTACTGCAGCAAACACATCGGCGAAAAAAACATCCAACCCAGCCACATCACAAACATGGACGAGGTCCCGCTCACTTTTGACATCCCGGTGAGCCACACTGTGGAGAAGAAGGGGACCAGCACGGTAGCGATACGCACAACGGGGTATGAAAAGTCTTCTTTTACTGTTGTGCTTGGCTGCCATGCTAATGACAGAAACTGCCGCCTATGGTGATTTTTAAGCGAAAGACTTTGCCTAAGGAGAAGTTTCCAGCAGGAATCATCATAAAGGCAAATGAAAAGGGCTGGATGGATGAGGAAATGATGAAAGAGTGGCTGAGGGAGGCGTATGTAAGGAGACCAGGTGGTTTTTTCCACGCATCACCATCGCTCTTAATCTGTGACTCTATGCGTGCCCATCTCACAGCCGATGTGAAAAAACTTGTGAAACAAATGAACTGTGAGCTTGCTGTCATTCCGGGAGGCCTGACAAAGGAACTCCAACCGCTGGACATCGGTGTGAACCGCCCGTTCAAAGTAAGGCTGCGAGCGGCGTGGGAGCGATGGATGACGGATGGAGACCACAGTTTCACCAAGAGTGGAAGGCAGCGCCGGGCGAGTTACGCCACAATTTGCCAATGGATTGTAGATGCTTGGGCTAACATGTCTGCTGGCACTGTTGTTCGAGCTTTCGCAAAAGCCGGCATCATTTCCGAGGAGCCGCACGGCACGGAAAGTGACTCTGACAGTGAAGAAAGTGAACCTGGCATGTTTGATGGCGATTTAGCACAGCTGTTCAATTCCGACACAGAGGATGAGGACTTTGATGGGTTTGATTGATGATAAAAATGTGAGTACCAAACTCAGTTTTGCTCCTGCTTTATTTTTAAATACGCACACTTGTATGCTTGTGTGTTGTTGATGATGACGATTACTGGTAATAAAAATGTGAGTACCAAACTCAGTTTTGCTCCTGCTTTATTTTTAAATATGCACACTTGTATGCTTGTGTGTTGTTGATGATGACGATTACCGGTAATAGAAATGTGAGTACGGTACCAAACTCAGGTTTGCTCCCGCTTTATTTTTAAATACGCATACGGTACTTGTATGCGCCCTATAATCCAGTGCGCCTTATGTGTGTGTTAAATACAGTAATGGCACACATAACTGAGACTGCGCCTTTTAGTACGGTGCGTCTTATGGTCGTGAAAATACGGTAACTTATAAGGCATACTATGTAAGTAGCCAGTCTCTAACCACTCTAGAGCGATCTCGGTCACTGAATTCAAGATGGCAGGGCAACATAGTGACTTCAACAAACCAGTGCCTGCTCATACACTATGTTGCCAAAGGTATTCACTCACTCATCCAAATCATTGAATTCAGGTATTCCAATCACTTCACTGGCTTTCTGAAGAGTCAGGCTCTATAGCTCTCCAAACTTCATGTGGCCTTTTTAGTTCCAGTGAAAGGAACTCTAAATGTCTGTGAAGGTTCTCAGTCATCCAGGTCATCGTAGTCAAAGGAGTTTGCAAAGAAAAGCGTCTGGACTTCTCCGAGTTGCCTGAAAAAGCAACTCAAAAGAACTCAAAGAAGTCCAGACGCTTTTCTTTGCAAACTCCCCCGACGAACTCTAAATGCTTAAGCATACAGAGACATTTTGGACAATCTAATGCTACAAACTTTTTGAGAACAGTTTGGGGATGGCCTCATTCTGTTCCATTATTTTTATTTTTTTTTAATTTATTGTTTTTACTTAACTGGGGGAGAAAGAAAGGGGAGAAAGAAAGAGGGAAAGAAAAACAGCGGGGAAGAGGGACGGGGAAAAAGGGCAAAAAACCAACAGAATAAGCAGACAAAAAAATACATATCGATCACCTGGATCACCTGTTGAGAAAGAAAGAGAAAGCAAGCAGAAGAAAACGAGAGTAATAAACAACATCACAATGATCTATGGAAATATGACAGTAAATACTAAATGTTAGACATTATTGTGCAGCGCGTAAGATCGACAGCGCACAGTGTGCTTTGAGGTAAGAGCCAAAAAGGGTGTAGTTTGTGTGTGATCACCTGTGTGTACACCTGTGAGCATGAACGCGCTTGTTTTTAAAAGGTTCCTTCATGTAATGATCTGCTAGAGGGTGTGGGGGGCCACTGCCCCGTCCTCCAGGGCATGACGCAGGTATGGAGGAGATCAAAACTCCAGATGTCCAGAGGCCCCCAGAACACAAGAGACCAAGGAAGACCAACAGAGGGGCAGCCGCGCCACTATCCCAGAAAGAGCTGAGGGGAGTCCCAGATGAGGGGTCACTCAGCAGCCGCGGAGCAGAAGCCGGGGGGGTTGCAGTGACGTGCCCGTGAGCTCCGCCGGCAGCCAGCTGTGCCTGAGTGACCGAGCCCCGGGCCAAGAGGCCGAGGGCACCCCACCTCCGAAGTGGCCCGAGCGAGCCCCAGGCTCCAGGCCCCGATAAGCAGCTGCCAAGGAGTGAGCCGGCGTGTACCTGGGCGCCCACCCCCGGACACAGAGAACCACCAACGCACCGATGTCTGAGGGCGTCCACCACCGGCAGGGGAAGTGGTGGGGGGAGATAGGCCCATCCGGACCGGGGCCCAGTGCAGCAGTGCCGCCCGGCCCCACAGAGCCCGGGACAGTCCACCCGACCCCACCACAGAGAAAACTACACCCACCTCATCATCCACTCATCTTCCAGACTACACAAGACAATAGACGCCCAAGCTGAGATCTTCCTCCACCTCTCCTGTATCTCCCCCTCCTGCAGAGAGAGTTCCCGAAGAGAGGAAAGCTCCTGCAAGATGTGACAACCTCCCCCACCAGTTGAAGAGCCCCCCCAGGTGGCTCGATGCACCGGCGGCACCCTGCGCCAGGACCGGGCCCCCATACACCCACCCGCCCACAACCCCGGCAACACACCAACCAGGACCCAGGCCCCTGAGGCCCGGCCAGGGCCCCAGCCCAGAGACAGAACGCCCCCAGAACCTCACGCCCATCCCGGACCCACCCAGGGGCAGCCAGGCTACCAGGTCAGTAACCCACGTCCGTCAGCACAGACCCTCCCCTAGCCCTGCTGCACGCAGCCACGAGGAAACCGTCACCCAAGAGCCAACAGAGCCCCTAATTGGCCATGACCACTACCCCGGGTTGAGCCCCCCAAGGAAGATGCTCCTGGGGAACCCCCCGATGCCCTAAGCCTGTCCCTACCCCCAAACCTATCACAACAGTGAAGGCGGGACCAAACTATGACCCCCACCCCCACTAGGTGATGGAGCTGATCAAAGGAGCCCAGAGAAATTGATCTGATGTGGTGGCAGAGGCTGTATCAAGACTAATGTAATCTAATAGATAATTTCTATATTGGTTAGAATTAAGATTATTTTTATTTTTCCAGTTCATGAGGACCGTTTTCTTGGCTATGCATAGGGCAGTGAAAACCATATGGGCTATATTCTTTTCCGGAGTGACATTATCTAAGCTGCCCAACAAACACACTAAAGGGGAAATTGGAATGTTACATTTCAGACACTTTGACAAGTCTTCACATATCTTGCGCCAAAACTTCTGAACTGGTGGACAGAACCAAAGAGCGTGGATATAATTGTCTGGTGAATTGGTTTGGCAGTGTGAGCAGTTGTTGGTAGACGTAAAGCCCATCTTGAATATCCGATGACCTGTATAGTGCACTCTATGTAGTATTTTGTATTGAATTAATTGAAGACTGGGATTTCTAATTAGATGAAAGGTTTCTGAGCAAATCTGAGACCAGAAGTTTTGGTCAAAGTTAACTGATAAATCCGCTTCCCATTTTGCAATAGGAAGTGATATTGATTCATCTATTTTAGAAAGCATTCTGTATATTTTGGACAGTAATTTGGGGGTTTTAAGAGTCAGAAATTGAACCACACTTGGTGGTGTTTGTAGTTCCTCTTGACCTGGTTTAAATCTCTTTTTTACTATGGATTTAATTTGCTGATATTCTAAAAATCTTTTCTTGCTGATCCCATATTGTGTAACTAGTCTGTCAAATGAAATAAATTCTGTTCCTTCTAGTATATGTTCTAAATATTTGATTCCTTTACCACTCCAATCTGAAAAGTTTATCATATTATTGTTTATTACCGCGGTACATTGACAAAAACATATACTTTTATTCACAGGATAAAACAGTTGTTTTGTATCACTAATTGTCCAGTGCGATTACAGCATACAATATTATTGTCACTGCTACATTTCTGTAATGCGTAGCAGAAATTATTTCCACTACTAATTAATTACCGTTGAGCTCAAAGGTCCTATTAATAAACGGTTAACGAATGTGTATTTATGACGACGATTTGTGAGACTGGTAAACTTACCTTTGTTTGTACGATGGTCGTTCTACACGATGTATTTCACGGTCCTGTACCCATCCGTCGGTAAACTGTACCTGGGCTTGTTGCAGTGACCTGAGTTACTAAAAACTTCATGAGTGTATGCACTCACTCCAAGAACCGTATAATTATAAATCTGAGCGTGGTGAAAGTTGGGCAGCACGCTAACGTCTTTTGTCCACTCTGTGTGCTCCTAAGCGTCTGACCCTTTCACTCTGATTTTTTCCTCATATCTTTTCTTTGCCTTTTCGTCGAGTCTGTCTTTGTACTGTCCGGCATTATTCTCCTTAGTTTTGTACATTCCTTTTTTGTGCGGAAAAGAAAAATCAAGAAAGTATTGGAACCGGAGAATGAACGTTTTGCGGTGCTGCAAATGCTTGCATTTGATGCGGTACTTGGATTGTTTTGCCTCGAGTTCCCGGCATGCAATGCGCGAAAGTCACGTGATCTGTCAATCACTATAGGAAAAACCTTAAATTAAGACCAAGAACACTAGAGGTGAGACATGATCATTAATTAATATTAAAATTAATAAATGACAGATTTAGTGATATTTTCATAAACACCTCCTTTCCTTTTTTTGTTCTCCATTTTCTTTAGTTCGTCTATAAGATTGCTAAACAAGGGGGAGGGTGCATCCGGCCTCCTCGGCTGTAATTGGTCCAGCCCAGAGTCGATCATGACCAATTGGCCAATCCAACACCTTTCATTATATATACCCTTCCTACAAAAAAAAAAAAAAAAAAAAAAAAAAAAAATCCATCGGCCCATAAAAACAAAAAATCGCCAGCGGCCCACCGGGCAAATGCCCGGTATGCCCGATGGCCAGTCCAGCTATGAGTGTATACTTAGTGTGTTGTGTTGTTTTGTGTAGTTGTTCTGTTGAGTAGTTGTTGTTTTGTGTGTCGGTGAGGGCACTAATGAATAGGGCTGGGTATCATCACTGATTTCTAGAATCGATTCAATTCTGATTCACAAGGTCCCGAATCGATTCAATCCACGATTCGATTCAATTCGATTCGATTCAATTTGATTAGAATCAGGGAAATTTTGACAGTCAGAAATATTATAATTCAGATCAGTATATTTACATATTTTTGTATCTATAAAGCGCTGTAAACAACGGTAGACTTGTTCGTAAGAAGCAAGCGAATAATGCAGAAAACAATACAGAGAGAGAGAGAGAGAGAGCTGTGCATGAAGTGTGATTTTATCGTGGTGGAAGCAAAACAGCAAAAGTCAGAGGAAATTCATGACGATGTTTATGTGAAGCGTAGTTTGGATCTTCTTTTGCTGCTGGTTCAGTCAGTTTTATTTTTATTGTTTGGAGAGAGATCAAACTAACAGCTTTAGAATCAGCGCAAAAAGGGCGTGAACACAAAGCGCGGACCCGCCGACAGATCAGAATCAGCGAGCTGTCGGCTTTCAGCCCCGACCGTGTCCGTGCCGTCAGGTGAGAAAGGCGACATCTCACTGATTCTGATCCGCGTCCATGCTGTGTGTTTACGTCTTTGTGCAGAATCCGTGTTCCTGCTCTCATTTACTGTCTGTTTGATGGTTGTTGAAATTTTGTGAGGTTTAACCTGAGATTCTGGCATTTCGGGCAAAATATATCTATATTAAAAAAAATCGATTCAGGATTTTAATGAATCGATTTCACGTTATCCAAGCCAGAATCGATTTTAATCGATAAATCGATTATAAAAATCCACCCCTACTAATGAATGTCACAAAAGCACATTTGCAACGTAAACACTGTCACCAAGTAGAAAACCAGCGGAGTGATACACCTCCTGTTGTCAGGCCTGCAGGTTTGTCCCTGTGCTGTTCTCCTCTGTCTTTTGGTGGACAAACTTTTTTTTTTACTGACACACATCATTTGTGGGGCATCTTATTGCGACACCTGATTGTTCTCTGATTTTAGTTTTAGTAATATTTTAAATGGTTGTACAAAATGAAAAAAACAGCAGGTGTATTGGCTGTATTTTTAGATAAATAGTTGTATATGTTTACAAAATGTACAATTTATATTTGCATTTCAAGTTATAAAAGTTTACTCAACATATCTGTGGGGTTTTTTTTTTACAGTTGGACGAGCTCTGGGGGCCCGGACGAGCCCCCAGAGCATTGAGATTAAGTAAAGTTAATATAAAGGATAAAGCCCAGAACATGATATTGTGAACCAAGTTTGAATAATTAAAGGAACATTAGATGAACACAGTAGATTAGTGAGGTGTAGCAGAGAGAGGCTGTTTGTTTTCTATCCTTTACAGGAAAAGATTTCCACTAGAGAGGGACCCAGGAAAGGAGCAGAGACCACTTAAGCATGAAGTGTTTTCAAGTGGGAGCTGGCGTTTTATTACTGGACCACCTAGATGACATGAGGTTATTGTCTGATTTGCTGAGTCAGGGGACGGCAAGAGAGGGTCAGAGCGAAGGCAGTGGACCTGGGAATGGTGGTTTCGGTGCCCATGATGCCATTAATGGATCTAGAGGTGACAGAGTGGGTCGAGGAGTGACACAAGAAAATGGTGTAGAGAGGGAATTGTAGAATTACAGGGATTATTTTACATAACCATCATCTTTATTATTGCATTAATTATCATTTCATCCAAGCATTTATTGAAGTTGCTGGCATTATGTGATAATTTGTATTACAGGGGTTATCATAATCAAATATTAACATGTTTATTACAGGTGCAGTTACAACCACTTTAAATCGTTGAGTTAAATCTATAATCTTAAAAGCTTATATGCTGAGTATATTGTTACAGTAAAATAGTAGCTGAGCAAAGGCCTGAATGTATTCAGCTTCTTGTTGCATTTGAGTTTGCCTAGTAACAGGTGACAGAAGATGGGCCAAAGAGGAGGACAAGTCCATGGGGACCTCATCACCATATTTGGAAGAGGATGCCAGAAAGGGGAACTTCTGTGTCTGCATTTATCTCTTAGAATAGATCATTATCTGTAGAAGAGGCAAACAATGTTCTTAAGATGCAAATAATGTGCTTGTAAACGCAAGAGGGGGCGTTACAATACCCTGATGGTATAAAAGCAATCTGAAGTGTATTTTTGGACGGGGATTTACAACTGATGGTTTCCAGTTTACATCTCCCCACGCTGCGTGTATTCATTAAAATCAGTTGTTTGACCGACCTCTTCTGGACCATCATTGTTTTACTCTTGTCCTCAATTTCGGACCCGTAACACAGTAAAAAAAAAATACTACTAGGATTTTAAGTTCTTTGTGTGATTTCAGATCAGTAATACTAATGCAGTATGTCAGTGACAAAACAACTAAATTCAGCTGAGCTGAAAAGAATGATACCAAACAAGGCAAGGGGAAAAAATAAAATGAAACAATTTCAGGGTGAAATACAAACGTAAACTCAAAAGGAGTCAAAAATGGCCGGTTGTATTTCAGACCTCAGTGGGTTAATCTAACAAATCATGAAAAATTAGGTTTAAATTTTTGTTCATAACAGTGCAGATTTCTGACATTTTGTGTAATTTAACACTAGAATTACTGAGACTTTTTTCCCTGGTGCAAGTCCCTACTACTAGATTTACTGGCCTGCACAAATTTGCGTAAATTCCCCCCCGTCCTTAACACCTCTCGGCACCCTGTTCATGAACATGTATACACAGAGTTGTACATATATTTATATATTTATATAGCCACACCTTATATAATATGCATAAAGTCTAGTTATACACACACACACGTAGATAGATAGATATGTGTGTGTGTGTGTATACATACACCAATATTTTTGAATACACGTGTCCATATTTATGTTTCCAGATTGTTTGTATAGTGCACTTTCTATACTGTGCTCTGTCCACATTTTTGCAATGACAATGCAGATTTTCCACTTGTGGGACAAATAAATGCAGATTTGCTGTGTGTGTGTGTGTGTTTGTGCAACATTGGCATTTGTTTACTTAGATCCAAGGCAGGCCAAACCTCTGTCTTACAACCTACATACAAAAGACAGACATTCACAATATATGGGTACACAAGTCTGTTTTATTTCAAAGTGTTTCAAACTTTGAAATGAAGCATTTCTTGCAGCTGGCAACAACGGTCGTGCATTCAGTATAGTTGTGACTTCCGCAAAAAATGTGGTCAAAATCTCATGAGTAAGTTGAAGCATTTCTACCAGGCATTTCTGAAAGTTGTAACACAGAGGTTTGGCCTGACTTGGATCTGAGCAACTCCGAGTGAGCAAATGCAAATGTGCCAGGCCTCAAGGACAATGTGTGGTTTGCACAACAAAAGCTGTAGGAGAAACAAGCTGACGACCTGTGAAAATCTCAGCAGGGGTGCTTAACACCTCGGGACTTGAACCAGAAAATAAAAAAGCCAGTAATTCTAGGGGTGTTGGGTTTAGGGAAGTTACGCAAATTTGCGCAGGATAGTAAATCTATTAAGCATCTAACAATGTGATTATTTTCTAACAAAAAACAGTGTGAAACTTAAGTTAGACTTGTGTTTGTAAATGAACCGCCCCATGTTGTGTAGCTTTCTGGATTTTATACTTATTCGGCTACATGTTTATTTATTATACAGGCTATAGTCAAAGGAGTTTGCAAAGAAAAGCGTCTGGACTTCTTTGAGTTGCTTGAAGACGTTTCACCTCTCATCCGAGAAGCTTCTTCAGTTCTAAGGTCAAATGGCCGAGAGTCCCAGATTTAAACCCAGTGGGAGTATCCCCCCAAAGAGGGACAAAGGACCCCCTGGTGATCCTCTAATCACATGCGACAAGGTGTGAAAGTGGGTGTGGTACCTAATCAGCCAGAGTTTCGGGTGAGCTCATTGTGAAACCTGGCCCCACCCTATCATGTGATTTCCTGAGGTCAGATGGCCCAGGATGTGAGTGGGCGTTAAGGCGTCTGGGGAGGGAACTCAAAACTGGATTATAGATGGCAGACAGTTGGTGTCGTAAACCACCGCCTCTGTTCAAAGATGGTCGCTCACAGTGGACATAGATGGCCTCTTTCACTCCTCTTTCAAACCATCTGTCCTCTCTGTCCAATATGTGAACATTGGCATCCTCGAAAGAGTGACCTTTATCCTTAAGATGCAGGTGGACTGCTGAGTCTTGTCCTGTGGAGGTGGCTCTTCTATGTTGTGCCATGCACATAGAAGAGCCACCTCCACAGGACAAGACTGTTGTCTGGGTCAACTTTGCTTGCCAGAGACAGAGAGAGGCGTTGAAAGGCTGCTCCAACGGAACTTATTTTTTTCCGGAGGAAAACACGAACACAGTGTACAGTCCAGTCTTAATAGCTTACTTACAAATGGGCTCGTCAGGCACTCTGCAGTGGTTATTATTATATTTACATGCTTCCAGCTCCCGTTTTTGCTCCGTGACAGCTCGGACTTTTCCTTTCTCTCCCTCCCTCGCTCACAGACACATAACGTGTATGGCAGTCCATTCTCGCTGCAGCACGGACTACACTGCCCATGATGCTACATTCTTTAGGGCCATGCCTGTAGCATTCTGCCTTTTAGCTTAGCACAACAACAACAACAAAAAAGCGCTCTCTCACCCAGGAAACACGCAGAGAGAGAGCGCGTCACCCTGTAACCATGGCAATCGTAACGCTGCCGCCTGGAACAACATTACGTAGCTGTCAAACAAACCCAAACAGTCCTGACCCGCGACAATATGAAACAGGGAAGTACCGCCATGTAATCCATTTATTTCAACAAAGTAACTGTATTCTGAATACCACCTTTTTAAACGGTAACTGTAACGGAATACAGTTACTCATATTTTGTATTTTAAATACGTAACGGCGGTACATGTATTCCGTTACTCCCCAACACTGCTTGTTAAGAGATTTTATTAATACTATCATGACATCTTGACATTGACAATGACAAGCATGACAAGCAATGACATCATGATATCTTTGCTTGCGTGTTTGAATGTGTTTATCCATTTTAACCTTATCTGAACAGTGCGTACCTGAGAGCAGTGTGTCATGCACCCATCTTTCCCAGCTGTCAGCAATAGATTACACACACTCACTCAGTTCTGTTTATAATCATTGTACTTCTGCTTTATCCTCACCCAACTGAAACCAGTATAAACTGATTTTACAGAAACCAAGATCAGCACACGCTCAGCATTTCTTGAGAGCTATAAATAAAGAGGTTCTGCGTGCTCGGGAGTGAGTCCCACTTGAGCTCTCACTCGCGCACGTTGATTACACTTAAACTGTCTGAGTGTCTTTATTCAACCTGAAGAATGTCTTTCTTTTAAAATATAACCACCTGACACTGCTCATAGAACAAAGTGTCTTTAATAGTGTCAGGTGGATTTAGATGGTTAATGTAAGGGATAGTGGACATGGATGGATGTAGAATATAATGCAGTAGTAGTAGCTTATGTAATATGAACATAGTCGTAGTGCGTAGGTGGATAGATAGACTTGCAGTTACAGGGCCAGTTGTAGAAAAGCAAAAATATGTATGTACTTGCATGGGTGAACTGATTTCTTCATGTGATATAGATAGATGACCTTGCCTCATACCCAGCATTCTATAGTTTAAGGGAGTTTATAGGGAGCATTACAGAATTTTCATGTCCACACACTTGGCTGTTGCCAAAAATCGTAGGGTAACCAAAAGCCTTTCCCTGGGGCTGATGGACTTCCTGAGGTGTGTATCCTTCTTGATGATAGCAGGACTAACCCTCTCCAGGAGATAGTTAAAGTCCTCCACAGACATTCGGAGAAGGTCCCGAAGACCCCTCACATGATCTACCTGTTTACACAGAACAAAGTCAAGAACACACCAATAACACAGCCACATAATAGATGTTGGATGTTATTGGTAATTAAAGAGTCGGACTGATATTTAACCAATGTTGTATAAAGGGTTAGGGTTAGCAAAAAGGGTTTTCTTTTTGCTAAAGCATATAGTTGGGCTGGACCAGGTGACCCTGAATCCTCCCTTAGTTATGCTGCAATAGACGTAGGCTGCCGGGGATTCCCATGATGCATTGAGTTTTTCCCTTCCAGTCACCTTTCTCACTCACTATGTGTTAACAGACCTCTCTGCATTGAATCCTATCTGTTATTAATCTCTGTCTCTCTTCCACAGCATGTCTTTATCCTGTTTTCCTTCTTTCACCCCAACCGGTCGCAGCAGATGGCCCCGCCCCTCCCTGAGCCTGGTTCTGCCGGAGGTTTCTTCCTGTTAAAAGGGAGTTTTTCCTTCCCACTGTCGCCAAAGTGCTTGCTCATAGGGGGTCATAAGATTGTTGGGTTTTTCTCTGTATTTATTATTGTGCTATCTACTGTACAATATAAAGCGCCTTGAGGTGACTTTTGTTGTGATTTGGCGCTATATAAATAAAATTGAATTGAATTGAATTGAAAGCAGAAAGATGTCCCAAAAATCACTCTGGTAGATGTTCAAGTCATTCACTAGAATGCTACTCAAGTAAAAGTGTAGGGTGTTAGTTAATGGCCAGTAATCCAATTAAATAAAACACTTATAGGCTAAAATTAAATGTTGCCTACTGAAAGTAGAAGTGTCAGATGTCTTCAAAAATTTACACATCATCGTGCAGTTAAAGTCCTGTGTAGGTAAGTGCAATTTAGCTGTTGCTATTTACCTCCAGTTCTCGTTGTAGAATTGACAGACTGTACTGCCCACGTTTGCCCAGCCATTTCCTTGACACGCAGTCGCTTTTTCTTTTTAGATCTTTCTGCACACAGAATGGCACACATTGCTAAGGCGGCGCGTTTCTCTTTGGTGAGCATTTTCAAATTTCCCGGATTACAGTCTCCCCACTTCCGGATTCTTCTTCTTCTTTATATTTTTTATTGGCGGTTGACTTCCGGGTTCTTCTTCCAGAAACAAGAACACGATGTGTTGTGTATGTACGCACAGTGTGAGCACTCGGGTCGCATCAGAGCATCAGGCCGTATAGTGTGAGAGCCTGCATCGTGACCTACGAACTTCTAACCCCTGCGATTCAATCATACAGTTTGAGCAGGAGCTGAATAACGCGACTGAAAAAAATCGCACAGTGTATGCCCCAGCTTTAGTTTCTGAGATATAACGATTTTAATTCTTACTGTATAACATCAATGTCTGTGGCAGTGAGTTTCAGCAGCTGTGGCGTTATGCACTTTTATAGAAGACTGTCCACTTTTGTCAGGCTTGCTGCGTATTTAGTTTTATGAATATTTTGAATGTTTCAGTTTTAGTAAACCAATTTAGTCAGCAGAAAGGTCGATATTTCTGATGTTACCAATGCAGAAACGTACACCTTTGACTCACAAATAAGTGCTCAGCCACACTGAAAAACAGGAAGTTTTAGTGGACAGGCATATTAATAGATATAGACACAAAAAAGAGGAACTTTCCATATAAGCAATGTTCAAGCCTGTGTGACGTGTAAAGTACCGAAATAACACCATATAAGACACAGCTGATGATTCTAATGTTAGAGAGCTCTTGCAACTGGCGTTTGAGCTGTGCAGGGGTCTCTCTCTCTGGAAGATGATTGAATAAAAAGAAATATAACTGTTTTAACACACTATGAGTCGGTTTTCTCTGTTTTGTCATGGGGAAAAAAGGATCGGGTTTAATACGTTTCTGGCAAAATACGGTTTTTTTTTTAAGTCAAATCGGGCTTTAATGAATCGATATCGCTTTATCAAAGCTACTCACCTCCCTCTTCCACCTGCACTTTCAAACATACACACAAAGGACTACGGGACAACTACAGGACCATGGCCAATCATAGAGGTCCCGCCCCTGACTATCTCTGATTGGGACATACAATAGGGGTATAATGTGTGTCTGTTGTTCACCACATGGAGACTTTCAGAGTAGACTTATTTTCTTTTTTTAAAAAATGGAACTGGTGGTCGCAATCACTTTTTTCAGTCGCACCATTGAAAAATTTGGTCGCATTTGCAACCAAATTGGTTGCACTCTAGAGCCCTGCTTCAAATTATAGTTGCAGATTTCTGTCAGAATCTGCAGACTGTACAGTACAAATAAAATGCTCACGTTTCTCCAACGTTGTCTTCCCAACAGTTTCACTAACATCTACACTGGATGGCCAGGAAGCATTCACGATGCCAGGGTTCTCAAGAATTCTGAGAAATACACAATGGCAAAGAGAGGGGAGCTATTTCCACCAGTTTGCATAGGAACAACAAAAATTAAATGTTAAAGACACAAGTTTTCAGCAGTACTGAAAATGTCTAACAAGTCTAAAGCATTTTTTTGATGCAATAATCAGATATAAATAACCAACACTTTGAATTGAAAGTAAAGCCCCTCCAAAACAATATAAACTTAAATATTTTTGGAGTATCTATTTAAAATAGATTTTAAGTGAACCTTGAAATGGTTAAAATGGCTGTAGCTCAGGTGGCAGAGCAGTTCAGCCATTAATCAGAAAGTCAGTGGTTCGATCCCAGGCTCCCTCCTGGCTGCATGCCAAATATCCTTGGGCAAGATGCTAACCCCATGTTTACCTATTGGTGGTGGTCAGAGGGCCTGGTGGCGCCTCTGTCAGTGCGCCCCAGGGCAGCTGTGGCTGCAATGTAGCTTGCCATTGCCAGTGTGTGAATGACTGAATGTAGTGTAAAGCGCTTTGTGGTCCTTAGGGACTGAGTAAAGTGCTATACAAATGCAGGCCATTTACCTTGTGAAACCTCCTAAGAGCCGAACTCTTCCACAACATGCATTTTTAATTTCTCTTTGATGTTTGGGCATATTGGGACCCGATGAATGTAAAAACAAAGAATTACCAGTTTGTTTGTTTTTTACCTGACTTTCTGTTTCTGAGAGAAATGAGATCCACATATGAGGACATTCGTTTAACATTTTGATAGAACAGTGGCAGTATAATGTTCTCTTAAGTGGATATCAGGCCCTTGTAGAGCAAAATTAAGTATTTTGGTCTAGACAACCTAAAACGTGATGTCCACATATGTGGACGCCAGGTCCTAGGAGGTTAAAGTAGTTTAATCCTGTTCATCTGGAGGAGGGTAGGATGACAGATAGGCCTGGTTAAAGGATGCATGCTGAGCCTGATCTCGAGGGTTTGGTCGTTGTGGTCTAAAGGGCTGACTCGGATTGTGAAATGGTGGAAGGGCATTACCAAAAGAAGAGGTTGAGCTAAATCTTGTTGGAAAGACAGAGACTGATTGGACATCTAAATTGGTGGAGACTGAGATGAAGCCATGGGGTGTGGAGGGGGATGGATGAGTGAAGATTGTGTTGGGCAGTAAAGATGTGGAGCCTGTACTGCCTGCTGGTAGAAAGCTGGTTGTTGGTGTGTGATGAGCTGGGTCAACATGGAGAGGACTTTAAGATCGTGTTCATGCTGAGCTTGCATCTTCAACAGAAGCTCAGACTCATCATTCTTCAAGGCGCTTGTAATCTGGTCCACAAATATTTCCAAAGTTGGCTCCATCTTTGACTTTCTCTTCCTGCTCTTGGCAGATGTATCTGTAAAAGAATAGTTGTTTGTGTTATTTCAACAAAAGGATCATTTTTATGTTTCAAGGATAGAGGGAATTTTAATATGCAGTTCTTGTACACACCTTGGAGAAATGAGAACATCACCAAAACAGTGTAGGTCAGAAATTAAGACTGTAGAGTATTTGATCATTTGAGTCAACTCATGGTTTTTATTTGAAAAACATTGCACAATCTACTGTATGTCTTAAGTTACAATCTCTCCCTTCTCTCTCATTGACAAAATGACTAGTATTAATTAAAAGATATATGTGTGCTTTATCCACGCTTAGGAATTCAGAGTAAAATTTAACCCCTAGGGATACATTATTTTGCTTTGTGAGGTCTCGACATGACACTTTACTTAAAAAAATGATTTTATTCTAATGGGATAATGAAAAGTTTGCAACAACAATTTTCTATTTAATATATGGGTTACTTACTTCTGGTGTATGCATTCTTCTATATGGAATTATCTGCACTCACTGCAGATGAAGAACTTTCCTTTGAGGCAGAATCAAATGTCACTGACACAGGAGTACCATCACCCAGTGTACAGGCACCTTTTGAAAGTACAAGTATACAATCATACAACCTATTAAAATGTTATGTACATGGTTACAGCTGATTTAGTCAAGCCTAGTTCAGCATATAGAACGTTCTCAATTTTTGTTCAGTAATTTATTCAGTTATGTTATGTGTTTAGACATTGGTTATACAGAACGTTTAATGTAACGTTACTTGTACTCACAGTTTTATTCTCCGCACATGACTACAACAAAGTACAAGTTAGCCTACCTTTTTCACTGTTGAGGCTGGAAGTTGGACTAGCGCTAGCAGCTGGACTTTCAGGCTCCTCTTCAGCTGTTTCAATGGAGCTATCGATCAGCTCTATTGGCTGACAGCTGGGTTTGTCGCCCAAAACACGGTCAAGCTCATCATAAAATGGGCAGGTGATGCGACCACGTCCGCTTCGTTTGTTTATATCTTTAGCTTCTTTAACCTCCTAAGACCCGAACTGTTCCATGGCATTCATTTTTAATTTCAGAATCAGAATCAGAATACTTTATTGATCCCTAGGGGAAATTATTTTTGGTTACAGTGCTCCAGTATAAACAAACAGTAACAAAGACAGACAATACACTAAGTAAGAATAGCACAATATATACATACATATATATACACATAAAAGTCACTTATTAATAAATAGCTGAAAAAGGAAGAACATGTGCAAACAGGGTGTAGCTATTGCAGTAAACAGTGTGTTAGATGGATGAGTTGTACAGAGAGACGGCCACAGGCAGGAATGATTTCCTGTGTCGTTCAGTGGTGCTTTTCGGTAATCTCAGTCTCTCACTGAACGTGCTCCTCTGACTGACCAGCATGTCATGGAGTGGGTGGGAGGTGTTATCCAACATTGTCTTTATCTTGGACAACATCCGCCTCTCCACTATCAATTCCTTGGTCTTTGTCACGTTGAGCTGCAGATGATTCTGCTCACACCACGTGACAAAGGAGTCAACCACAGCCCGGTACTCTGACTCATCACACCTGCTCATGCATCCAACCACCGCAGAGTCATCAGAAAACTTCTGAAGATGGAGGTCTGTGTGCAGTGGCTGAATTCTGTGGTGTAGAGGGTGAGGAGGAAGGGGGAGAGGACAGTCCCTTGTGGTGCCCCTGTGTTGTTGATTACCTTGTCAGACACACACTGTGGGAGACGTACATATTGTGGTCTTCCTGTCAGGTAATCAATAATCCAGGACACAAGAGAAGCATCCACCTGCATCGCTGTTAACTTATCACCCAGGAGGGTCGGCCTGATGGTGTTGAAAGCACTGGAAAAGTCAAAAAACATGACCCTCACAGTGCTCGCCGGCTGGTCCAGATGGGTGTAGACACGATTGAGCAGATAGATGATGGCGTCCTCAGTTCCGAGACGAGGCTGATACCGTATTTTCACGACCATAAAACGCACTGTACTAAAAGGCGCAGTCTCAGTTATGTGTGCCATTACTGTATTTAACACACACATAAGGCGCACTGGATTATAGGGCGCATACAAGTACCGTATGCGTATTTAAAAATAAAGCGGGAGCAAACCTGAGTTCGGTACCTTACTCACATTTTTATTACCAGTAATCGTCATCATCAACAACACACAAGCATACAAGTGTGCGCATTTAAAAATAAAGCAGGAGCAAAACTGAGTTTGGTACTCACATTTTTATCATCAAACCCATCGAAGTCCTCATCCTCTGTGTCTGAATTGAACAGCTGCGCTAAATCTCCATCAAACATTCCAGGTTCACTTTCTTCACTGTCAGAGTCACTTTCCGTGCCGTGCGGCTCCTCGGAAATGATGCCGGCTTTTGCGAAAGCTTGGAACAACAGTGCCAGCAGACATGTTAGCCCAAGCATCTACAATCCAAAGCAGAGTCTTTCTCTTAAAAATCACCATAGGTGGCAGTTTCTGTCCATTAGCATGGCAGCCAAGCACAACAGTAAAAGAAGACTTTTCATACCCCGTTGTGCGTATCGCTACTGTGCTGGTCCCCTTCTTCTCCACAGTGTGACTCACCGGGATGTCAAAAGTGAGCGGGACCTCGTCCATGTTTGTGATGTGGCTGGGCTGGGCTGGATGTTTTTGTCGCCGATGTGTTTGCTGCAGTAGGAGCAGAAGATGGCCAGCTTTTCCTTATAATCCGCTGGAAGTTGCTGCACTACCGTAGTCCTGGTCCGGATGGAAAAATGGCACCGTTTCATAAAACGAAAGCACCAAGACGGGCCTCCTTAAAAATGTTCAATGTTCATCTCTTCAGCTAGTGAAACTGCTTTTAGCCGAATGGTGACCGTCGAAACGCTTCTCCCGCTCGTTCTTTGCTCGATGATCCACCGCTCAAGTCTTTCCTCCAACTCGGGCCACCTCGCCTTATGTCCGCGGAAACTCAGCTGCGTTTTCTTGACCTGCCAGAGCTTGTTTTCTAGCTTCCTCCATTTGCGAACCATCGATTCGTTGATCTTAAATTCTCTCGCTGCTGCTCGATTTCCATGTTCCTCCGCGTAGCTGATGGACTTCAGTTTAAACTGTGCTTCATATGCGTGTCTCTTTGCCATTTTCAGGGTTGTTAAAACAACAATGTCCTGCATACCTGTACTTTTATACAGGTATGTGCGATCGTATATACCGCTACAGTCAACACCCACACTTCACCCTTTAGCGTTCTCATGGTGTTCTCTACTACGTCCTCATTACAACACACAGGGCGCACTGTACTATAGGGCGCGCCGTACTTTTTGAAGACAATCTAAGACTTTTAAGTGCGCCTTATGGTCGTGAAAATACGGTAAGCAAATTGAAGGGGATCCAGATGTGGTCTGACAATGGGTCGCAGCTGGTCCAGGATGAGCCTTTCCAGGGTCTTCATGATGTGGGAGGTCAGTGCCACGGGCCTGTAATCCTGGGGGCCACTGGGACGTGGCGTCTTTGATGTCTTCCACAGCACTGGGGCCCTCTGCAGACTCAGCATGAATAGTTTATGAAAGACTCCACACAGCTGGGGGGCACAGGCCTTGAGGACGTGGGGACTCACTCCATCTGGTCCAGCAGACTTGCCTGAGTGAAGTCTCCTCATTTGCATCTCAACCTGGTATTGAGTGAAGGTGATGGGTGGGGGAGGGGTGTCAGGAATCTCACAGGAGGCAACAGCGCCATGTGAAGAGAGAGGCTGGCACAGTGGTGTGGCTCTGGGTTCCAGGCTGACTACAGGTGAGGTTGTGGGGGTGTGAGCAGACACTGTGGTGTTGAATCTATTGAAAAACAAATTCAACTCATTAGCTCTATCCTCACCTCCCTCAGCTCCCCTGCAGTTGGTTGGCCTGAATCCAGTGATGGTCTTCATGCCCCTCCACACCTCTCTCATGCTGTTCTGCTGGAGTTTCCACTCCAGCTTCCTCCTGTAATTGTCTTTAGCCTCTCTGATCTTGTCCTTTAGTAACACCTGGACCTTCCTCACCTCCTCTTTGTTGCCCCCTCTGAAAGCCCTCTTCTTGTCGTTGAGGAGAGCTTTGATGTCCTTGGTCACCGACGGCTTGTTATTTGGGTAACAATGAACAGTCTGAGCTGGAACAATGGAGTCAGTGCAGAAAGTTATGTAGTCTGTGATACACTCAGTAAGCCCATTGATGTGCTCGGCGTGAGGCTCACAGAGTGTTTCCCAGTTGGTCACCTCGAAACAGCCCGGTAGTTCCACTAAGGCCTCCTCTGACCACCTCCTAATGCTCCTCATGGTCACAGGATCCCTCCCCACAATTGGCACATAGCGAGAGGTGAATCAGGTTATGATCTGACCTTCCAAGTGGGGGGAGGGAGGATGCATGCTTGACATTAGCCCTGATTTGTTGCAGTCCTATCCAGCTGACCACTCAGGTGTCCTGCGTTTGTGCTCAGTAGAGGAAGGGAGGGGTCTTCCCAGGAACAAGTCATATACAGAATAAAAGCGTGCAATCCTGCAAAGATAAAACACTCCACATGGAAACACAGCAAAACACAAAACATAACAACACATGCAAAAGAATAAAAAAACAAAACAAAAATGGTTAAACATGTCAGTTCCACCCCGTAACCTCTACATACATTTAAAATTCTTTAGATAACCGAAATTTAGTTTAAACTAGGTCTTGTCTTTTTTTTGAAAAAGGTATATTCATTTTTATATCAGCCAATAGGCACAATGATTAGGCCAGCCTAACTGGTAGCAAAATGGGTTAACAAGTCGTGATGGAAGTCTTCTTCCTTTTTTGGGGTGGAACAGCTAGGCCCCTGCAGTTTTCAACTGCATCTTCATCAGCCAGAGGAATTGTTTGTGCAACATCAGATCCCACAAACGGGTGAGCATCCATATTCATTTTGTCTTCTGCACTGTGAGTCGTCATGGATCCAGAACTGGCATCTGTGACTTAGAGTGATCCCACTGTTGCTTCATCTTTGATCTTTTCTTTTGCAGAACAAATCCGCATATCTCCTTCGATGAAGGAAAGATGATGAGCTATACACCAGGTTCCAAATTATTATGCAAATGACATTTTTCTCTGTTTTTCCTAAATAGTCGATTCAAATGACAGTCGGCATAATTTTCGAGTCATCGACCAATAGAGTATAATTCAAATGTTACTGAACAAAACTCCCAATGAAAACAGTATGTTTTTCAAAAATAAAAAACCTAAAATGCACTGTTCCAAATTATTACGCACACGGAGTTTCAAAAGATTTTATAGGTTGTAGAGAATTGAAAGTGGTCATTTGTTGAATTTGCAGCATTAGTAGATCAATTTCACTGACATCAAAAGCTATTTCAATCAAAAACATCTTAACAGGTCAAGTTACATATTAACATAGGACCCTTTATTTGATAGCAGTTTTACAATTCTTGCATCCATGGAACTTGTGAGTTTTTGGAAAGTTTCTGGTTGAATGTCTTTGCAGGATGTCAGAATAACCTCCCAGAGCTGCTGTTTGGATGTGAACTGCCTCCCACCCTCATAATTGTTTGCTTGAGAACGCTCCAAAGGTTCTCAGTAGGATTGAAGTCAGGGAAGAATGGGGGGCACACCATGAGTTCCTCTCCTTTTACGCCGATAGCAGCCAATGATGCAGAGGTATTCCTTTTAGCATGAGATGGTGCATTGTCTTGCATGAAGATGGTTGTGTTGCAGAAGGCACAGTTCTTCTCTTTCTACCATGGAAGAAAGTGGTCAGTCAGAAACTCCACATCCTTTGCAGAGGTCATTTTCACACCTTCAGGGAGCCTAAAGGGGCCGACCAGCTCTCTCCCCGTGATTCCGGCTCAAAACAAGACTCCACCACCTCCTTGCTGACAACGCAACCTTGTTGGGACATCCAACCATCCACCACTGCATCCATCTGGACCATCCAGGGTTGCACTGCACTCATCAGTGAACAAGACTGTTTGAAAATTAGTCTTCATGTAGTTCTGGGCCCACTGCAGCCGTTTCTGCTTGTGAGCATTTGTTAGGGGTGACTGAATAGAAGGTTTATGCACAACTGCAAGCCTCTGGAGGATCCTACACCTTGATGTTCACAGTGCTCCAGAGGCACCAGCAACTTCAAATATGTATTTGCGGCTTTATAATGGCCTTTTAGCAGCTGCTCTCTTAATCTGATGTATTTGTCTGGCACAGGGGTCTGCAACCTTTAAGACCCAAAGAGCCATTTGGACCCGGTTTCCATGCAAAAGAAAACACTGGGAGCCGTAAATACTTTTTGACATCTAAAATGAAGATAACGCTGTATATATTGTTTTTTACCTTTATGCTTTGTGTGAACAACTAAGGTGTGCTGCTTATGAAATCCATGAAGTGCTACAGAGAAAATTTAATTATATTTACGTAATTAACACATTTTGAACTCTTAAAGAAATATAACAAAAGCAAAGACACCCAGCTGAACTAAAATGATCCATGTAGCAAACAAAAACTGTTGTGATACGCCACCTTTATATCGCCTTTGGGCTGTTGGAGCCTTGACCTGACTTTTAAAAAAATAATTGAAAAAAAAAGCACTATGCTGCTGAAAAATGAAAAATAGATATTTGCAAAATTCTGCCTAAATATGTATTTTACCTGGTTAATGTGTGTGGTGGGGCATGGTCTGCAGCGCTGCTGCAGGGGAGGAGGACGCACCTGAGCGGCACCCGCAATCACGCCTCGCCGCCTTAACGTCTGTGTTCTCTGCTGTTGTTGTTGGTGGTGTGTGTCGGGCTGTGAGCTGAAAAGCTACAGCCTGCTGTATGCGTACAGCAACCGTGTGTGAAAAGTGGTCAGTAAAGAGATGCTGAAAAGCGTGTTCATGCAAACATCGTCGAGTCTGCCGTGATATGTTTACAATGGGACTTCTGCTCCTGAACCTCTGCGCACAGCTTCTGCAGACCGGGGCTGTAAGAAGTCACTTTCATCTTTACGCAGGACTGTAAGCTGTCATCTGTGAGGCGTGAATGGTGTTTGTTTTTAACATAGTTCGCTGTGGAGAACAGCTGCTGACATAATGTATCTACAGGAAAGGGCAGAGCAGGCTGTACCTGCTGCGGAGACTCAGGTCGTTTGGAGTGGAGGGCCCACTCCTGAAGACCTTCTATGACTCTGTGGTGGCCTCAGCCATCTTTTACGGTGTGGTCTGCTGGGGTGGCAGCATCTCTGCTGGGGACAGGAAGAGACTGAACAGGCTGATCCGAAGGGCCAGCTCTGTTCTGGGATGCCCTCTGGACCCAGTGGAGGTGGTGAGTGACAGGAGAATGGTGGCTAAGCTGTCATCCCTGATGGACAACATCTCCCACCCCATGCATGAGACTGTGACAGCACTGAGCAGCTCCTTCAGTGGGAGACTGCAGCACCCACGGTGTGGGACGGAGAGATTTCGCAGGTCTTTCCTCCCCACTGCTGTCAGACTCTACAATAAAGACTTTTGCAGCTGATCAAACCCACACATGTGCAATAAGACTGCTATACGTGCAATTCTTTTTCTGACAAAGTTGTGTCTTTGTATTTTCCTACTCAGTTGTATATAGTAGTTGTATTTCTATTTTATTCTATTGTATATATTATTCTATTCTATTTTATTCTATTGTATATAGTATTTTATTTTATTTTATTGCATTCTAGTGTTTTCTACTTTCTGCTACATAACTTTGCACTTTTGCTGTAACAAAACAAATTTCCCACCCGTGGGACTAATAAAGGCCATCTTATCTTATCTTATCTTATCTTATCTTATCTTAATGTGAAGAACCATAATTGGCCTACCTGGGGTTGAAAGTCTTGATAAATGCACAGCGTTTCGGCGGGTATACCGGCTTCCCCGAGTGTGACTCTTATTTTGAGCGATGAAAAAATAACAGAATATAATTTTATTTTTATATTTCAATATCACAATAATCTTCCAATTTAGAACTACGAGTTAAAAAGAACTAACATAAATAAAATACACCTCAGCTAAATACTTCTCATTTTTTTTCCCAAACCACGGAGCCACACTATAAGGACTAAAGAGCCGCACGCGGCTCCGGAGCCGCAGGTTGCCGACCCCTGGTCTGGCAGAAACCTTCATCATTGTGCCTTTATCTGCACAAACCCATGTGTGTTCTGACTCAGCCACAAATCTCTTAACATTATGGTGATCGCGCTTAAATTTTTGTGAAATATCTAAGGTTTTCATTACGTGTCCAAGGCTTTCAACTATTTCATGCTTTTCAGCAGCAGAGATCATTTTTCCTTCCTATATTGCTTGAAAATGGTGGTCTGCTTAATAATGTGGAACATCCTTCTTTAGTAGTTTTTCCTTTAATTGGGCTCACCTGGCAAACTAATGATCACAGGTGTCCCAGATTGATTTCAGTGATACAAAGAGTCCTGAGACACAATTCCAAATATGGGTTTAATTGAAAAAGAACTTATTTAATCTTTATGACACTTAACCAGATGTCTGGACTCTTGGTGGCGCTGTCACTTGGTGTTCGCT
>JAQSNX010006218.1:0-25930 GCA_029532605.1 Oreochromis grahami | reverse complement strand
AACAATTTTTTCAGTTATCAATTCAACTTATTTAACTCTTTCAACACCCCAACACCTTTTTCTTCACCCCTTTTTAGCAGAATTGTGAGTTTTTTCACCTCTTTTCAGCCCAAATTCTGCTGATTCACCTCTTCTGCAAAATTTTCAGCCTTTTCACCTCTTATCAGCACCAGTGTTGGTCAAGTTACTTGAAAAAAGTAATCAGTTACTAATTACTGATTACTTCCCCCCAAAAGAAATCCCGTTACTTTACTGATTACTTATGTTCAAAAGTAATCAATTACTTAGTTACTTTTTAAAAACACGATTTACAACCTGAATAGGTGATAAAGCGATAGATCTTTCAGCCCAATTCTACTTTTTCTGCATAATTCATCATACAAAATGTAATCAAATGGAAAGGTCTCTTTTTAAAACTTGTTTTATTAGTTTTAATCTTTTAACTTTATGCATCAAGCAAAAATTAAATTATATGCAACATTCTCTGACTGGAAGAAATTTGTTTAACATTTAAACCTATTTTCTGCACATTCCAGCACATAAAATAAAATATTTTTTTGTGTTTACACTCACTCTTTCAAATAGATGCAAGTAAAACACAGCAGAAAATAAATAAAATCAAAGACTAGCGGTCCTGTTGCTCTGTTTTCACCTGTAAAGCAGGACTGGGGTAGGCGGAGGAGGTTTACCCTGGTGCAGGTATGCCGCAGCGGTCAGTGGAAGAATCCGCGAGTTTCTCTGTGAATTTCACATTACGTCGTAGTACACTCGGTGCTTGCTTGGAAGTTTAGGGGGTTTTTCGCTGTAAAAAGAAGTTTTCTTCCCACGCACAATGGACACTAATGTTTTTGTCACTTTTTATGGAATCAAACTCAAAATAAGGTCAGTACTTCCACGCTTTAAACGCTGCATGCTACACTCTGTCCCGCACTCGATATATTATGATCTGCAGACAGCTGTTGTCACTAATGTCGCACTCGCTTACGTCACTGTCATGAGACGTTCTCGCAAAAAATCACGGTTTTAGTAACGCAGTAACGCAGCGTTCCTACGTGAAAGTAATGGTAATCTAATTACCATTTTTGCAATAGTAATCCCTTACATTACTCGTTACTTGAAAAAAGTAATCAGATTACAGTAACGTGTTACTTGCGTGTTACTGCCCATCTCTGATCAGCACAAATCTCAGCTTTTTTCTGAAAAAACCTCTTTTGAGCAGAAATCCTGCTGATTCATCTCTTTTCAGCGCAACTTACTGCTTCTTTACCTCTTTTCAGCAGAAATTCTGCTGAGTCACCTCTTTTCTGCAGAATTGCCAGCCTTTTCACCTCTTATCAGCACAATTCTCAGCAGCTTCTGCTCATTTCAGCAGAATTGTCCGTCTCTCCACCTCTTCTTTGTGAGAATGAGTTTGACTTATTGAGAGTGACTTTGTCTCAGTGAGATGCGTAGCCGCCTTTTTTAGGTGTAGTGGCGATTCCATTATTTGTCAAATCAAACATCCAGCAATTTAAAATAAATGACCCACTGCTGCACTGTGGTGATATTTCGTATGTAGAGAAAACAATTCCAATGTCCAAAACTTGAAAATTTATTTAGCCAGTTTGACCAGCAATAAACAAAGATAAATTTTGATTGTTTTCTGCTGCTTCTCCTGCTCCGGTAAAAAAAAAACATATCCCGGAGTGGCTATAGCTCAGGAGGCAGAGCAGATCATCTACTGATTGGAAAGTTGGTGGTTCGATCCCTGGCTTCCTCTAGTCTGCATGCCAAATATTCTTGGACAAGATATTAACCCCAAGTTGCTCAAATGTGTGTGAATGGTAGTTAGCACTTCAAAGCATAGAATCAGTGCTTGCGTGATTGGTCGAATGTGGCATGTTGTAAAAAGTGTTTTGAGTTCTCCAGGAGAGTATAAAAGAGCTATATAAGAATCAATTCATTTGCCCACCCCAGTGCATGCTGGTCCTATACCATTCCGTTTACTTATAGAAGATGGCCCTATAGTTCTTCGTGGCTGACTTAAAAAAATAAAAAATATAACAAATACCTAAGTATTCACAGTATTTAGATATCACCCTGGGTCAACACACCTGTATGATTAGTTCGTTACAAGAACTCTGGAGAACTTCAGGACATGTTTTGGAGGCCATTTAGCCATTTGAATCAGCTGTGTTGGATCAAGGACACATCTAAAACCTGCAAGACACCGGCCCTCGAAGCCTGGAGTTGCCCACTCCTGCTATAATTGGTTGTCCTTCTAGAAGGGTTCCGCAGAGCAACACTAGAGTAATGTCAGAGTGACCATCAGGTTCTTGGTCATATATCTGACTAAGATCCTCCTATCCCGATCACACAGACTGGAGGGTAGCCAGCTCTAGGAAAAGTCCTGGTGGTTCCACAGTACAAACCACCATGCGTATTGGGACCTTCCTTGCTGCAGACATTTTTCTGTACCCTTCACTGGATCTGTGTCTCAATACAAGCCTTTCTTAAAGGTCTACAGACAATTCCGTGGACTTCATGGCTTGATTTGTGCTCTAACATGCACTGTCAACTACAGGACCGACAGCTATGTGCTGCCTGTGTGCTGCGTGATTTTTCGAATTAAATGTGATTGCAGGTTTGTGGTGGATGTAAAGATGTGCTGGTACTTTCTGAAGCATGATGTGCTGCAGCTGTTTTGTGTGTGCGCGCGCGTGTGTGTGTGTGTGTGTGTGTGTATTTAAATATATATTAGTGTTGTCAAATTATTAAAATTTTTAATCAGATTCATCACAGGGTTGCTGTAGATTAATTTGATTAATCATGATTAAATATCATTTATTTTTAACCTATATTAATCGTATTTCATTTTGCATGTGCAAACAGACTCAAGCGGACGACTGAGCCACGCGATGGTTTTACCATCATTGTTGCTAACGTCAACGCATAAAGACTGTCGCTTGTCCGTCCATAGTGTGGTTATATTAAATATAAGAGAAAGAGAGAACTTCTACAGTGTTCTACAATTCTACAGTGACCATCAAAACGATGAAAAAATATTGCCATAAAAAGTTTATTTTGCGACAACACGAAACAAACGATAACCTAATATGCAACAATTGACATATCGTCATCCGATATATATCGTTATATCGAACAGCCCTACAGAACATGTTTATTGTACATCTTAACATTCATATTTACAAAAAGCTTTCTGTAAACATTTATCCACATTGATGTGGCCCTGTTACTGAGACAAACTAACTTGTTGATGTTGTCCGAGAGGAGAGCTGACCGCTTCTTATTTACAGTGTTGCCTGCAACTGAGAACAGTCTCTCACACAGAATAGTGGTTGCAGGAGTGGCCAGATATTTGCAAGCCAGCAGTGCCAGCTTGTCATGAGCTCCAGAATGAGCTACAGAATCAAATGCACGATTCTGTCAGGCAGCAGCTCCTCATCTGATTCATCTGTAAAGGACTCATTTTCTTGGGTGGCTCATCTTCACAAGTCTGTTGAGGTGGGGATTGATCATGCAGCAGTCTTCCAAGTGTGGGCCACACCCTCTCTCTGTCACTCTTGGGGAGGCACTTCAAGTTCTTGAATCGAGCATCCAAAGCTGTTGCAATCTTGAGCCATTCATTGTTGATAAAGTTTTCTTGACGGGAGGTTAGGTGTTCTTGGAATGCTGTTTTAAACCTAGTTACATATGCAGAGTCATCATCAGAGGTTTCCATTACACGATGCAAGTGGGAGAGGGCAGACAGTACCACTGAGCAGGAAACATAGGATTCCCCACCCAGAATCTCAGTTACATACATGTAGTAAAAACACACAAACAGAGGAAGAGATGGAAGAACAACAAAATGGTTATTAAAACAAGAAATGGATTTTCTTTAATCTATTAATTAAATTTTTTTTTTATTTCATTCTTGTGGCATCAGCATCACAAGTTTGTGGCTCTGCTGGATCAATGGCTCCTTCCGCTCCCCCAGGGTTGTTTGTCGTGTTTCCAGCTCTGGGGCGTTGGTTATGTTTGAATTGGCCAACAATTTTCTGAAACCTGGACAAATCCACTGTCACCAAGACTCACAGTGATGCATCTCTGTAAGATGTGAGTCACACAAGGCATATGCTCAAATGGCAAAGGTTTAGCTGCAGCTGTTATGTTTCGTGGACAATCAATCCCTACAGTTGTGATTTTTCCTTCAATTTCCCACTCACATGCCTTTGTTAAGAAATGTTCAGCACATGCCTCTGCGAAGTGACGCTCCTCTGTCTTCATTATTCTCAATGCAAGCGACTTTAATTCCTATGCACAGTAATGTCAAGATAGTTACTGTTACTGTCCAGTAGTCACCTGACAGGGTGGCACGTTTGGCTGCAGCTAAATTCTCTTGTTTTTTTCCTTTTCAGTGTCATAGAGCCCATTAATTTTTGACATTATTGTGCTTCTTGTTGGAGCCTTGTACAATGCATCTCGAAAGGTAACTTGCAAAAACTTTGTAAGGGCTGTGTCCTCGACGATATTAATAGTTCTGCAGTTTGTTGCAATCTACTTGCCAGTTGTGTCTGTCAATTTGTCTGAGGTAGACTTACTGAGGCCCCAATGCTCAGTGAGAGTGGTTTGCCGCAAGCTGGGCGACACGTTAGCCAAAGTGCTAGCAGCATCCCCAAGTAGCATATGCATTGCATTAATGTGATATTTTTACCCTGGAAGTGCTTCAGTAAAAAGAAAATTCCTTCCTGCACAATGTGCATAGTACTTTATGTCGGTCAACTGTTCCGTCTTGTTTTTTTTTTTAAATTAAAATTTTCTATCAAAAGAGCCAATGTGCTGTTTATCATCTTCCATATTGAGTTGACTGGTTCTGCTGACCATCACTACAAGATCAACTGCCCATTTAATAATAATAATGCATTGGATTTATATAGTGCTTTTCAAGGCACCCAAAGCGCTTTACAATGACATTATTCATTCACGCTCACATTCACACACTGGTGGAGGCAAGCTACGGTTGTAGCCACAGCTGCCCTGGGGCAGACTGACAGAAGCGAGGCTGCCATATCGCGCCATCGGCCCCTCTGGCCAACACCAGTAGACGGTAGGGTAAAGTGTCTTGCCCAAGGACACAACGACCAGGACAGAGAGACCGGGGATCGAACCGGCGACCTTCCGGTTACAGGTGCCCTTCCCAAACCCCTGAGCCACGGTCGCCCCATTTGCGCATGTTGTGGAAGTTTTCCATTAAATAAAGCCTGCAGATGAGCGGTGAGTGGTAGCTAACGTTCTTTAATCAAAGCACACACAGAACATACAACCAAGCTTGATGGAGAGCCTACATGACCATGGGGCAGGGTCAGCAGAGTCTCACTGAGCCTAGCATGGCTCTCAGTTAAATACCTTCTCCAGGAACAAAAGGCAGTACACAGCTGTTTCACACCTTAAGGTTCACACTCCCTTGCTACCTCCCAGAGTCCTCGAAGAGACAAAAGACTCTTCCTGTGGAGTGGTCTGCTTCCCCCCAACTTCCTTCTTACAGTATGGGTGTCAGACATGTTAAAATCCAGTGGTACCAAGGCATTATACAATAAAATAATGTGATTAGTACATAAGTAAAAGAAATTCCTTTACAATCCCACCCTTTGATTCTTAAATCAAGAATCACATTAATACCAGAATTTCTTTCCCGACATTCTGTATATCACATCAACATTATTTTACACTTAAAGGAGTTTCACACTGTGTATCCTCACTTCACTGTTCTCCCACCACCCTTTGTTCATCTTTAATCCTCCCCACAATCTAAGCTCTCACATGCAAATGGAAACAACAATGATACAGAGGAAAGGTCTTCTCCAGAGTGTCAAAGTACTTTGCATGGCAAAGTGAAACAGCATTAGGTGGTTATATGGTTATGGCTCCTGGTGTCTGTGCCATTTACAGAGTCATAATTCCAATGCTGATCTCCCTTTGCGCTGTCACTTTTGGAGTTTGGCATGCTCTCTTCATCCCTCGATTTCTGTTCCAACGCGGCTGTAGATTTAAGGCAGAGCACGTCGTACACCTTAGTTGTCTTCCTCAATGGCGAAACTCTTTCATTTTATTTTAAGATTTTGCTGTTCAAAATCTCCTCGTGACAATCATTTGGAAGCCCAGTGGTGCAGCCCACTGTCGTTTGTCTGCTGTCCTGCAGATTGTCCCTGCTTCTCACTGGTCCTGTTGAAGCGTTCTCTCCCGGTCGTGGTCTGTATCTAGGTCAATCCTTCCATATCCCTCATGTCACAGTCTCTGCAATTTAAAAATGAAAGCTTCCCCGGAAAACCCTCTTTTGCCCTATGTCAGCTTAGCACAATTAGACATGCACAATGAAGTTGTACGTTGTCTCTTAAAAATTCACAGGGCTTCTCCCCTGGAGTAGTTTCACTCCAGGCCCTATCTTAAGAAAAGGTAAAACATTAGCCAGTGATGTGTCCTGCTGTAAATCATGTGATTGGATCATATGATTAGCCCTCTGCTGTGGAAAAATAGATGTTAGCGCAGCGCATCTGTATGCACACTTTCTCACAGTGACCTCTGCACTGTAAACAGTACAAGGTCATGAATAACACACCACTGGTAAATTCACAAAGACACAGAAAGTGGCAATTAAAAGGTTAAATCAGCACGGCCCAAAAGCCCATGCAACCTGTTGCTGTCACCTTTCTGCTCCTGTAAAAAGAAACATACATACATCCACCCTTTTGTCAGGTCAAGGTGGAGGTGCAATCTTGCATACTGGTGTCAAGTCAGTAAAAGCTTTTGTCAGTCCAATCAGTCCCCATTTTTTTTATTTGCTGACAGTAGAACCTCGTGACGCAATAAGTTTCTACTGCCAGCAATGACGTCATTTCAAAAAAGAAAAAAGAATTTAGACTGGATTACCTCACTGAATCCTTTTTGGCAGGGACTTGTTTTCTGATTGTCCCAAATAAGTGGCTTTCTCCCGAGCCCATTCTAATTTTTGGAGAAACTCACTTGCGATTGTTCAACATGTTGTGTAGCGCTTTCGATCCCGATCTTGCAGGCCTGCTTGAAAAGAGAAAATTGCCAAACAAAAATCTCAGTGCACTGTTAAAAATCAAAAAATATGAAGGCCTCTTTTTAGAAGTTGTCTAAGCATACTCTCTTAGAGTGATAGATGAAAACAAAACTAATTGGCAGTTTCAAAGTGGTACCAAAGGAAAATGCAAAATCCCCAAAACTTTCATCCACCAGTCACACCTCACACAACTATATTCTATTAGATAACAAGTTTTTGTTTTCCCCCATGTAACCAGATGTGTGTCATGATAAGACCTCCCCCCACACATCAGAAACAAGAAACTCAATAATCTATTAGTCCCCACCAGTGTTGGGGAGTAACGGAATACATGTACCACCGTTACGTATTTAGAATACAAAATATGAGTAACTGTATTCCGTTACAGTTACCGTTTAAAAAGGTGGTATTCAGAATACAGTTACTTTGTTGAAATAAATGGATTACACGGTGGTACTTTCCTGTTTCATATTGTCGCGGGTCAGGATTATTTGGGTTTGTTTGACAGCTATGTTCTGTTGTTCCAGACGGCAGCGTTACGGTTGCCATGGTTACAGGGTGACGCGCTCTCTCTCTGTGTGTTTCCTGGGTGAGAGAGCGCTTTTTTGTTGTTGTTGTTGTGCTAAGCTAAAAGGCAGAATGCTACAGGCATGGCCCTAAAGAATGTAGCCTCATGGGCAGTGTAGTCCGTGCTGCAGTGAGAATGGACTACCATACACGTTATGTGTCTGTGAGCGAGGGAGGGAGAGAAAGGAAAAGTCCGAGCTGTCACGGAGCAAAAACGGGAGCTGGAAGCATGTAAATATAATAATAACCACTGCAGCCAGGAAGAGTGCCTGACGAGCCCATTTGTAAGTAAGCTATTAAGACTCAACTGTATAGTGTTCGTGTTTTCCTCCGGAAAAAATAAGTTCCGTTGGAGCAGCCTTTCAACGCCTCTCTCTGTCTCTGGCAAGCAAAGTTGGCCCAGACAACAAAGTAAAGCTATTTTTCGACTACCAGCCCGACACGGAACCCACCGTATTAGCCAGAGGTCCCTTTACTACTGTTCGGAGCCGCGGACCTTCAGTAACAGTAATAAATCACAGCAATAGTACATTCACGTAGTTGTAAACAGCATGATAATATATTAAGTAATCCAAAGTATTCAGAATACGTTACTCTCATTGAGTAACGTAACGGAATACGTTACAGAATACATTTTGGGGCATGTATTCAGTATTCTGTAATGGAATACATTTTAAAAATAACCTTCCCAACACTGGTCCCCACTCATCTGACCCCCCTGCAGCATTCTGTTCACCCCTGCAATAATTCAATCATCCTTCCCCAAAATAATATTAGTTTACTAGCCTATGTATCACTTCTTAACCCACTAAGTGAACCGGACAAGATGATTGTAACAGAAATGCATGCTTAAAATACTATTTCATCTTCATGAGCTTCATTGCATGTGTGTTTGTGTTAGTAGGATTAATGCATTTTTGTTTATGCAATTTTTGTGTACCTCTCCTCTTTGCGGTGCTCCAGACACTTTTCAGTTCTCCACGCAAGGCAGTCGTTTTCCCTCCCAGTTTCCTAAACCCAAATTTCACTCCCACACTAAAACAGCCATGTTCTCCCCTGCTCCTTCCACTGTGGTCTCATCTCATCTCTCCCCCTTGCAGCAGTCCAGTGAGAGTCAGTTGTCTTTCAGCTTTGTCCTGTGTTTTCCACTGTCTCATCTTGCCATTTTGTTCCAAAAGTGGCAAATGTCCAACTCAGTCTTTTCAAAGGTCCATTCACACACAGTGAAGTTGCAGCTCGTTGGAAATGCACATCCATACATCCAGTGATGATGATGCCATTTTTCTCCTTGCTGTCGCTGTCTTGCACAGCTGCTGCTGCTGGACCTTTTCTTCACTGCTCAGGACACTGCTGTGAGCTCTTGATATGCATCTCGTTGTTCTGGAACTGCATTTCTTGTCTTCAGGGAGAGATTCTTGGAGCTTGTGTTCTCAGGGTGACAAACACATGGAAGTTAAGCTGTAAAACAATTCAGCCAAAACTTGGCTTGAGTGTTTCTAAATGATGTTAACCTACAATTTTCTTCCGACTGCTGCACGTGGAAAATTGATCAGGATCTGTTCTTCACCTGCAAGTGATACACTGAGACATTTTGATCATTCTTATCACTGCTTAAAGAAACACGTCTCCCCTCTCTGGTTATGAAGTCCCCTTTCTTAAAAACCCAGAAAGATTGTAGTTGTTCTACACTGAAAATCACCAAACCCTCTTCCTATTTTTTGCTTATTTTCCTTTTTTGCTTATTTTCATCAACAAGTCTGCGAAATTCTTGTGTGTCCACCCTAGGGGAGCTGGTGGCCTGCAGTACCACCCTCTCCCGCTAGTTGGAAACAATTTTTACACACATTTCTACACTCCTCTCTTTTTTTTTCCCTTTTCTTGTTTTTGTTCCCATTTTTCACTGGGTTTTTTTTTTTTTTTTTTTTTACACACACATCAACTTTTCCCACACAACCATTCTCTGCAATCTTACACACCACACATTTACTCAGTTCTTACCATACAGTCAAACATTGAGTTTTGTCTCTGGCCGCCTGGTGGAACGTCTGCCGCAGTCGCCTCTCAAGCCGCTAATCCGGCTCCGCTCACTGCCCCTGGAATCTAGATTCTCTTCCTACTACACGAGGCGTCCCCCGTGAGGTTCCTTGCCTTCTACGGACCAAGGAACGAACACCGCCACCCCCAGTCTCCTTTGAAGAAGTTAGGATCTTTTAGAAGACACTAGGGATGTCACTCCGTGATTCTACACCAAGACTCTCCGTGATTCTACACGAAGACTCCCTCGGCGCTCTTGCCCTGGAAGGTCGTAACACACCTTCTTGGGCTCCCCGAAGGCTGCAACACGCTCACTTCTTCGGCCAGACACAAAACTCTCGTGACTTGTTAGAAGTTAGCTATCACTCACCCATCTGCAGGAGTCCCCTCAAAATCGATGGTCTCGGTGGTTGCTGAAACACGCGGCTCCGTGACTCCTCCATTTCCTTTGCTTCAACAGCCGGCAGCCGGCACTCCCTTGCTACCTCCCAGAGTCCTCGAAGAAACAAAAGACTCTTCCTGTGGAGTGGTCTGCTTCCCCCCAACTTCCTTCTTACAGTATGGGTGTCAGACATGTTAAAATCCAGTGGCACTAAGGCATTATACAATAAAATAATGTGATTAGTACATAAGCAAAAGAAATTCCTTTACATGCATGTGCCAAGATAACTGTATTGGAACAAACTGCCCAAAATGCGTTGACAGGGACATTTCAGGGATTTTGAGTTATTCTGTGGGTGTTCTGCAAATGGTTAATTGCGTTAAAAAATGTAATCAGATTAGTCATGATGATGGATTAATCTGCGTTAACGTGTTAATTTTGACAGCCCTAATATATATGGATATATATGTTCCTTAACATAAGATTTGATTAGTAGTAGAAGCACTTTTTAAACATTTTTTTTTTTTTTTACCATTTTCTCCTCTCTCCCATAATCATAATCTTTTTGCTTTTTTTCAATCCAGGTAAGGAGTCCCTGGTTTATTGACAGTCCCCAAGGTGCTGGTGTCCCACACTTGGTGAAAGAGCAGAACAGGCTGGTTTCAAGTAGCATGTCTGGTGGAGAGATGATACCCCTATCTGCTGCCTTTACAAGGGGCTCTAAGGCCAGAGCAAGTCTACCTGTAGGCCGCTCAAGTGGTCAGACAAGAGGTTGGCCGTTAGGTATGTAGACACATCTAAATAAATCTGTTCAATAACACTGTATGAAACAGTTTACTTCTTAACTGGTTTGGACAACACATATGAATATCCTGCAGAAGCTGTATGGAAAATATGGTCATGAAAATGCTGTCAGGATCCAATTTATAATAAAATACCATTTTCCCAGATCACTTCCATCTCTCTTTAAAACATTTATTTTTAGAAGACATAGTGATACAATGAACACACACACACACACACATTAAAAAAAACATAGCCGGGGGTGGGGGGAATGTTGGGTAAGCCTAGTGCCTGCCCCGAATCCAGATATATGGGAAGGCTTGCTTAAAGAAGGCATCTGGTGTAAAATCTTGGCCAAATTAAACATCTAGATCATAGAGCATAAAATTTCCACAATGACCACCTCCAGTGTTGTTAGCTGTTGTTTGCCAAAGACAAAGAAAGAAGAAAGGTGGAATGCATCCTTAGACATTATCGTCCGGGTAAGAAAATCACAGAAAGTTGATTCTGTTTATCTGGACTCCAACTCTTTGTGTGGCAAGAGACCTGATGGAAGGGAAGCAAAACCAGGAGCATTGGAGTTGGAAGTTGGTCTACAATTTTGTATATTAGAAGAAAAATGAATTGGGGTAATCTTGAAGGTAGAACAACTGAATAGAGTTGTGGAGGTGATGAGATTGACAGACAGGATCATCAGTTTGAAGCTGAAAACTGAAGAGGTGATGTTGAACATTGACTGTGTATTCCTCACAATCTGGATGTTGGTTAGAAGTTGGAGAGAGTGGTGACTGGAGTGTTGGGTAGGTGTGGTGTTAAAGTGAGAAGGGGTTTCTCATCACCATGGCAATGATTCTGCGATCATCCACCAGTGATGAATTCTGTGGACATCGAGGTGTTTTTGCATTGCTGAGGTTACCAGTGCTTTCTTTCTTTCTCGGGATGCACCCGTCAAGTTTTTCAATTACAGTGGTCCCTCGCTATAACGCAGTTTACCTCGCAAAATGTGTTTTCTGAAATTTTGCATGCTTTTTTTTTTTTTTTTTTTTTTTTTTTTTTTTTACAGAGCATTGTGTTCTGCGTCCTGATTGGCTATAGACCATTGTCAATCAATGGTTGCTCTGTTCCCATGTTTTGGACCTGAAAACAGAGTTTGTTGTTTGGTTTCATTCTATAATACTGGACTGGTGCCTTTAAAAGGAGGGTGGCACATGTTAACGAGCTGAAACTCCTAAACTCTTCATCTAATTTGAGTGTAGACTCAAATGAAAGCTGAGAGTGTAAACATTATATCCATGCCCATTATATAACTTATAATTGGAATATGTTTCAGTAAACAGATAAAAAAACAAAACTTGTGTCAATGTCCAAATACGTTTGAACACAGTGTCCAAATGTATTTGGACACTAACTGTATTTGCCTATACAAACCAACAGCCATGTTTCTATCCAGGCACTAGTGAATTGTCCCAGAGATGTACAGTCGTGGGGAGATAAACTTTTGGGCAACCCAAAAGACAAGTTTCTTTTAACTAAGGCTCCTTAGTAAGGTGAAGGCCTGCCTCGCTTTTATTACCTCTCATCTTAATTACCCTAACTCTTTATATGTTGGCTCTGATCAGTTCTTACTTCAGTGTTCAAAATGCAGAAGTTTGCCTTTTGACAGGAAAGAAAAGGTGTGATCACATTACACCTATACTGGCACCCTAACACTGGCTTCAAGTCCATTTCAGTTATCCAGTTTAAAATGTTATTACTTGTTTTTAAGAGTCTCAATGGTTTGGTGCCACGTTACTTAACAGAACTTTTGAAACCCTATGTAGGGTAATTTCCAATAAGCCAAGTTAAAAAAAAAAGGAGTCTATGGCTGACGCGTGTTCCTGGTTTCCAAAAGAAATGCTTCCAGTTGCATTATGATTTGAAGATTGTTTATTTTATTTATTACAAACTGAAGATGTAACAATGAACTCCTTCCTAAATAAGCATGAAAGTTCCAAAAAATAAGCAGTTATCCAGAACTGCCTGTGCACACGGTCAAAAAACCGTGAGACTCCTAACCTCTCTGTCCATGCTCCTCCCCTTCACCCTCACACAGGGTTTCATGCTGCACTTACATACTTAAAGTGAGAGGCACCCCTCTTTAGGTTCCAATCCCAAACAATGACATAACATTACTTTATGTAAACACAACATATATTTTCATGTTTATTAATCCTGAAAAGATGACTTATGTAATGAATCTATGAATTATAAAACAAACATGAACTCAATCGTAAATAAAAATATAAAGCAGATGTCTGGTGGCTATACCCTATAACCCTACCAGAGCACTGATTTCCACTTCACCTAAGATGAGATCCAAGTTTAAAAGCAGACATGATAGCCTTTTCAGTGGTGGCTCCTAATATTTGGAACAACTTATCTTTTTACATTAGCTGTCCACTTTCTCAGTCATTTTAAAAGAGTCAAAGGAGTTTGCAAAGAAAAGCGTCTGGACTTCTTTGAGTTGCTTGAAGACGTTTCACCTCTCATCCCCAGTGGGAGTATCCAAGGAGAAGCTTCTTCCAGTTCTAAGGTCATGTGATTAGAGGATCACCAGGGGGTCCTTTGTCCCTCCTTGGGGGGATACTCCCACTGGGTTTAAATCTGGGACTCTCGGCCATTTGACCTTAGAACTGAAGAAGCTTCTCGGATGAGAGGTGAAACGTCTTCAAGCAACTCAAAGAAGTCCAGACGCTTTTCTTTGCAAACTCCTTTGACTACGATGACCTGGATGACTGAGAACCTTCACAGACTCATTTTAAAAGACTTTTAAAAACCTATTTTTGCTTGCTTTCAGGTTTAGTTGAGCAGAATATCCTGGCTTTTTATTAAATCAGTTTTATTTACTACTTTTATTTGATTTTCAGTTTATATTTATTGTTAATTTAGTGACTGTTTCTATTCAGTGTATATTTTATATAACTTGTACGAGACTTTGGTCAACAGATGTTGTTTAAAACATGCTATATAACTAAACTTTGACTTGACTTGACTTGCACAAAAAAGGACTACATCTTATGCAGAAGGTACAGTATGAAAGAAATAATGGATTGCAATGTGGTGTTGGGGGCTCTGGGTGATAAAGTAAAGTTGAGTTGCTAAGGTAAATTGCCAAGAAGCTGTTTGTTATATCCGCTGGACAAAGTAGGAAGTACAGAAAAAGAAAGCAGTTAGCAAATGAAAAGTCAGGGAGATTAAGGGAGTAGACAGTAGTACTGGGAAATTAGGCATATGGCAGAAAGAAGTGACAACGGCAAGGAAAAAGACTTGAGTGAGTTGTATGTGAGACTGAACACTAAGGAAGAAAAGGACTTGTATCTATTGGCTAGACAATAAGATCAAGCTGTAAAGGATGTGCAGCAGGTTAGAGTGTTTAAGGACAAAGATGGAAATGTTCAAACAAGTCAAGAGAGTGTGCCGAGAAGGAGTACATAGAAGAGTTGATGAATGTGTAAAACTAGGGAGAAATGAATAAATCAGGAAGTGGAGAGGATTAGTAAGTGGGAAGTGAGGGCAGCTATGAAGAGGATGAAAAATGGAAAGGCAGATGTTTCAGATGATATACCTGTGGAAGTCAGGATATGTATTAATTCTTTAACCAGACTGTTTAACACAGTGTTGGAGAGTGGGGATAAGCGGAAGCGAATGGATGGATGGATGGTTTTCAAGAACAAGTTTGATACTACAGTTCTGCACAAGGGTGAAGAACTTTACATCCAATTTTCTTCCTAACACAACAACAAAGGCATTTGTCTCCCGCATTGGAATCAAACCAGCAACCTTTTGCTTGCTAATCAAACGTGTTAAGCATTACACAGTTGGAGGTATTAGAGTTGTAGCTGCAGAAATCACTTTAAAAACAAGTTTCACTTTATCAAGTTACCAACTGAAGTAACATTAATCCTGGCAGCTAATTTGACTGCTGAGGTTTCTCCTAGCAGCAGTTCTGTTAGACAGACAGTGTTGCAGTGGTTAACTCAGTCATTCCACAGCTAAACGGCCTGTAGGTCTGAACCTTCCTCGGGTTTTGTGGAGTTTGCATGTTCTCTATGTTCCTGATACTTTCAAGTTTCTTATCTCACTGTTTGAAAACTGTATGTTAATTATCAGGTTAATTGCTGATTACAATCAAACATAACTAAGTATGTGTCACGGCTGGGGCAGCAGTCGTATGGTATTACGAGAAAAGGACCCAAAATGCAGGAACTGACTGGGGTGCAAGTGAGTGTTTATTTACAGTGACGGCGAAGTACAAAAACAGGAAATAAGGAACAGGGAGCTACTAAAGCCTAGACTGGAAAAAACTAATAAACAAACCTGTAAACATAAGGACACAGGATGATACACGGAGATGACATGGAGAAAGCAGGGCAGAGAGACACGGAGAAACACTGAATAACACAGACGAACCGACAAGGATCACAGGCAGGCACACACTATAAATACACACAGGGTAATTAGGGAATGACACACCAGAGGAGAACACAGCTGAACCTAATAGACATGACGAGACACAGACCTTCAAAGTAAAACAGGAAATTCACAAACTGTTCTACAACACTAACTCAGGGACACGAACAGAGCACAGGAGGGAGAACACTAAAACACTAAACACATGAACCAAACCCTAAGAACTAATAAAAAATAAGAATTAACACAAAATATAAGATGATACCAAAATGAAACACAAAACACTGGGTCAAACGACCCAGGACCATGACAGTATGCATATGAGACAAATTGAGTGCATAGGATAAAGTAGCTCGTGAATCACTGGGATTTAAATAATCTCTCAACATGAATCTATTCATACCTGCAAGCTCTTGTGTTGGAGCCTGAAGGTTTTGTTTATAAGCTGTCTTCTTCATAAGCCATTGAGAAGAAAGCACCTGTACCCTATTTAATTTAAAGATTTTGTTGTGGATTATGTATCTTATGTTGTATATGGCTAAATATATTAAACAAAACATCAAAAATATTTATTTTAGCTGTCACTCATCAGTTTGTGTATTAAGATTTGAAGATGTTTCAGCACCATCATTGTATGGTTCTGACACAGACTGATGCCCCCTCTTCCTGCCTGTTTGTGCTGTGTCAGGTGTGCTGTTCCTGCAGTATAGGGAGGAAACAAAGAAAGTCTGGGTGCCCACAGAAATCACCAGTCAGGATGCTCTTCGGGCTTTGTTTGTTACCGCTTTCCCTCAACAGCTCACCATGAAGATGCTACAGTCTCCAAACATGACCATCTACATCAAAGATACCACCCGCAATGTTTACTATGACCTGGAGGATATTAGGTGAGGGTGGTACTGAGAATGATATACACAGTTACATAGTTGTGCTCATAAGTTTGCATACCCTGTCAGAATTTGTGACTTTTTTGGGCCATTTTTTTGTTTTAGAGAATATGAATGCTAATGGAAAAACTTTTTACTCGCTCGTGGTTAGTGGTTGGGTGAAACCATCTATATAAAAATGTATTTATAATGACAACACAAACAATCAGGGGTGTTAAACTAATTTTACATCATGTACACATACAGCCCACTTCGATCTTAAGCAGGCAGCACCAGTGACACTCCCCTTTCTGTCAGTGTAAAAAAATTACGTATTTAACTGTTTTTCTACATGATAAAGCGAGAAATGTGTCTGTACGACTCTTTGGAGTTAGGTTGTTTTAAAAAAAAAATCAGTGGAAAACAGAAATTTTTCCTATTTTTACAAAGTTAGAGCGGTTTTGTTAGAGACATAGGTAAGCGTTTTGCAATTTGGAATAGTTTGTGAAAGCTGAAATTTCTTTGGTACTGAATTACACGTTTTTCTCCACTTTGCAATCTTCTCTGAAGAGTGGCAACATGGGAGCCTCAAAACAACTCTCAAATGACCTGAAAACAAAGATTGTTCAACATCATGATTTAGGGGAAGGATACAAAAAGCTATCTCAGAGATTTCAGCTGCCTGTTTCCACTGTGAGGAACATAGTGAGGAAGTTGAAGACCACAGGCACAGTTCAAGTTAAGACCCGAAGTGGCAGGTCAAGAAAAATCTTAGATAAGCAGAGGCGAGGGATGGTGAGAATGGTCATAATCAACCCACAGACCAGCTCCAAAGACCTACAACATCATCTTGCAGCAGATGGTGTCACTGTGCATCGTTCAACTATTCAGCGCACTTTGGACAAGGAGATGCTGTATGGGAAAGTGATGCAGAAGAAGCCTTTTCTGCGCACATGCCACAAACAGAGTCGGTGGAGGTATCCTAAAGCACATTTGGACAAGCCAGCTTCATTTTGGAATAAAGTGCTGTATGGACTAATGAAACTAAAATTTAGTTATTTGGACATAGAAAAAGGCGGTATGCATGGCAGGAACAGAACACAGCATTCCAAGAGACACACTTGCTACCCACAGTAAAATGTGGTGGTGGTTCCATCATGCTGTGGGACTGTGTGGCCAGTGCAGGTACTGGGAATCTTGTTAAAGTTGAGTGTCGCATGGATTCCAGTCAATATCAGCAGATTCTTGAGAACAATGTTCAAGAATCAGTGACAGAATCAAGAATCAGTGAAGTTGAAGCTTCGCCGGGGCTGGATTTTTCAACAAGACAACGAACCTCAACACTGCTCAAACTCTACTAAGCCATTCATGCAGAGGAACAAGTACAACATTCTGAAATGGCCATCTCAGTCCCAAGACCTGAATATTATTGAAAATCTATGGTGTGACTTAAAGCGGCTGTCCATGCTTGGAAACCATCAAATCTGACTGAACTGGAGATGTTTTGTAAAGAAGGATGGTCCAAAATACCTTCAACCAGAATCCAGACTCTCATTGGAAGCTATAGGAAGCATTTAGAGGCTGTCATTTCTGTAAAAGGAGGATCTGGGTACATGGTTGGCCCCCTGATCCGACTCCTCCTTGCCGCTGGGTCATGGGCTGGGGACGCAGATGGTCGTGGCCAATCCCCACTTACCGGCCGCGGGGGGGGGGGAGTAGGCTAGGCCAGATTGCTCCCCGGCCTAGATTGGGCGATGGGAGTATGCGGCGGGGTGTGGCTTGCAGGGGAGGCTGAGAGACACCGGAGCTCCATCAGCCAATTACGTCTCCCCTATTAAAGAATGTACCGGGACATGAGTTGTTGTTTTGTGTGTGGCTAGCAGCTGAAAAGCTGCGGCTGAGTGTTAGAGAAAAGAGCAACCAAATAATGAATTGTCGAAACTGCAACTATGTGGTCAGGTCCGTCATTCATGTCACACAGTCCATTTTTCTTCAAGTGCTTCCTTTTATGTATCTTGAAACACCCAATCCACTTTCTTTTTTTCAGAGAGAAAGTGAAGTTATTTGTCAACTGAAGTTATTTGTGGGGGTTTTCTTGCATCCCGAACAAGTTTTGTGGCAGTTTTAGTTGAAGTTTTTGTCTCCATAGATTACAACAGAATTTTTCAACTTCGTTGTTTGAACACTGCTGATTGGCGCTGTCAATTGCCTGGATATCTTTTATTATATCATTTTTCCTGTTTCATAAAGTTCAACTATCTTCTCCCACAGATCCTTTAATAATTCTTTTGCTTTCCCTGTGGCTCAGAATCCAACATCAGTGCAGCACTGCGTGTTTGTCAGCAGCCCAGAAACTCACTGACTTTTTATACACAAACTAATTACAAGCAAACAGATCACAGACTGGTTACCTTTATTATTAAGTAAAATTTATTTATATAGCGCTTTTCACAGATAAAAATCACAAAGTGCTTTACAACACAGGAAATGGGAATATAAAAACAATATAACAGTAAATAAAACAACGTAAAACAATAAAACTATAAAAACAGCATAAGAAGAAATTAATCAAATGCTTTTCTAAATAAAAATGTCTTCAGCTGTTTCTTAAAAGAATCAATGGAGTCCGTGCAGCGAAGAGACAGTGGAAGAGAATTCCACAACCGTGGTGCCACAGTCTGAAAGGCTCGATCACCACGAGTTTTAAAATGAGTGCGCGGTACCACCAGCAGTCTCTGATCTAATGACCTTAAAGCCCGAGAAGATGTATGTGGTTTCAGCAGGTCAGATAAATATTGAGGAGCCTGACCATGTAGGGCCCTAAAGGTTAGAACTAAAATTTTAAAATGAAACCTAAAATTTACAGGCAACCAGTGAAGGGAGGCCAAGACTGGAGTGATGTGCGACCTTCTCTTGGTGCCTGTTAAGAGACGTGCTGCAGCATTCTGCACAGTCTGAAGACGATTTAAGGCTGATTTGTTAAAACAAGTAAAAAGGCCATTACAATAGTCTAAAAGAGAAGAAATAAAAGCATGAATAATCATCTCAAGTTCAAGCTTTGATACCATTAGTCTGAGTTTAGAAATATTCCGTAAATGATAACAACAGTTTCGGACCAGCTGCTTAGAATGTTGCTCAAGTGACATCGAGCTGTCAAATATGACACCGAGGTTTCTAAGGCTTGATTTTACATAAGGGTCTAAGAAGCTGATATGCTGTCTAATTTCTGGGACCATGTGGTCCGGAGCAATAATTAGAGTTTCTGTTTTATCAGAGTTTAGTTGGAGAAAATTGTCATTTAACCATTTGTTAATTTCTGTCAGGCAATTACTTAAATTAGACAATTTATAAAACTCAGACATTTTGAAGGAACAGTATAGTTGGATGTCGTCAGCATAGAGATGATAGGAGATATATTTATAGCGCTTAATAATTTGGCCTAGGGGAAATACATAAAGTAAAAAGAGAATTGGACCCAGGACAGATCCCTGAGGTACCCCACACGGCAAAACTGTTGATTCTGATGTGACATGATTCATGCAAACAGTAAAAGATCTCTCAGACAGATATGATATAAACCATTTTAAAACAACACCAGTAATCCCAAACAAGTTCTCGAGTCTGTTTATCATGATACTGTGATCTACAGTGTCAAAAGCAGAGCTGAGATCCAACAGGACCAGCACTGTATACTCTCCAGAGTCTGCTGCCATCAAGATATCACTAGATACTCTAAGTAAGGCCGTTTCAGTGGAATGCAATTTACGAAAACCAGACTGGAAAGTGTCCATAACAGCATTTTTATCCAGGAAATAGTTAAGTTGTTCTAGTACTACTTTTCTAAAATTTTCGATATAAAAGGCAATTTGGATATTGGCCTATAACTGTTAGGAAGAGATGGATCCAACTGGGGTTTCTTTAATATTGGCTCAACAATAGCTTGTTTAAAGAAGCTGGGGACTGAGCCAGTATGAAGAGAAGTATTTATCATTTCCACAATACAGGGGCCAATGGAATCAAACACACTAGTGAAAAGTGAAGATGGAAGGACATCAAGGGGGCTTGAAGTCTGTTTTATATGACAAAGCAGGCCTCTGATGTCTTGTAATGTAACAGGAGTAAAAGAGGACCAAGTATCAGAGGAGAGCAAGTTGAAAGTTTGATATTGAGAAGATGATGGAGAGATATTAGACCTGATGGCAATGACCTTATTTCTGAAATAGTTCATAAACTCATTGCATTCGGACGTTGAGTGAACTGGTGCACAAGGAGCATCAGGAGAAACAATACTCTTAATTGTTTTAAACAAGAATTTAGGATCTTTCTTTTTTGAAGCTATGAGGTGTGAAAAATACTCTGTTCTGGCATTTTTCCACATGTCATTTAGCAAGAGGATAGATTATTTAAGGTGTAACTTATAAACCTCAAGCTTGGAAGCCTTCCACAAACGTTCTAGCTTGCGACAGTATCTCCTGAAATTACGAATGTTTTTATTTAACCAAGGATGAGATTTCAAACATAGGACAGTACTTTTTTTCAGAGGCGCCACTATGTCTAAAATAGAATTACACTGGTTATTAAAGGATGTGACAAGAGAATCCAAATCATTGTAAGTCATTTCAGTGTCGAACATGGCAGAGAACCTTTTGCCGGCGTTCTGGTTTATGATTCGCCTTTCAATCGTTATTTTGGGAGCCGGGGGATCCAAATAAAATGACAAGTTAAAATATATGCAGCTATGGTCACTCACATGGACATTTTCCACACGAATATCATTTATATTTAAACCCAAGGAGAAAACAAGGTCCAATGTGTGACCCTTTACATGTGTAGGGCCAGAAACATGCTGCATAAAATTAAAAGACTGTGATAGTCATGAAGTCAGCAGCCATATTACAGGATGCATCATCAATATGAAGGTTAAAATCTCCCAACATTACCACCTTCTCTAATTTAATAATAATAATAAAACTTTCATGGTATATAAACATTGATCATAGTCATTTTGGTAGTTTCTGTCGTCATTATGATTTAAAAAGGGTATGCTTGATAATAAATGGTTTGCTTGATAATAAATGGTTTGTCCCAATCACTAATCATGACTGAAAAAGTTTTTGTATTATCAGTCATCTCTGGAAAATGGCCCAAAAATTACAAATTCTGCCACAGTATGTACACTTACGAGCACAACTGTTTGCAAACAAATCACAATCCCCTCTGTCCTTTTTTACTCATTAATAAAGTCAGATTATCTGTCAGAGTGTTTTGTTATATTGCTCTTACATTTACTAAAGATGAAAAATTCTGAAGCTCTAAGATTTTGATTTTGGTGTCAGTTGTAAATTGAGGAAACATTTTTTTCACTTTTGTCATCTTTAATTCATACACAGTTTTCCTTAATCTTGTTTTTAGCGCTAAACCTTACATACCCAGTCTGGCAGCTACACTTTTTGCTTCTTGTCAAATTCAAAAGGATTAAGAACCCTGAGGTTAAAAGGCTTCATCATTCAAAAAAAGCATACACTTCATGGAGTGCTCTAAATGGTTTGTATGCTCCATCCCCTCCTGTACCTAAAGATAATGTCACTCTCAATATCATCTCCTTTCAGTTACAGAGCCCCCCACCTTGTACATTCCCTCTACATTAGTATTAAAGCTTATAGAGTCTGACGATTTCCAGTGCTACATTAATTAATGCTTCAATTCTGAAAGTATGACATGCAACAGCTACAGATGGTAGTTAGGACCTGAAGACATGTTTCAATAATGCTCCGTCTAATAAATGGCATTTCTACTACACATAGGTTCTCCGTGTTATTTCATTTCTAGTTGCTGTTTTTCATGTTCATTGTTTTGTTTTTGTTTGTTTCTTGCAGAAAAGTATACTTTTATGAATTTGTGAGCATAAGACTTGCTCACAGCGTTTTAGGTTTAGGCAGCAAAAGGAAATCAATTTGCCTTATATATCAACAACAACTGAATTGAAGTAGACAGCAAAATGTTAACAATTGCATCCTGAACATCACAATGATGAACTAAATAAAACTGTTCTCAAAATTTAGACCACCCCTTTATTTTAAAGTACACACTGCACAGCCATGAGACTTGTTTTGACCTTTTCAAACAACATGTCTGATCCATTTAATGACTACTCAGTGATTTCAGCATACCAGAACTTAAGCTAAATATTTAATGTTTCATATTTGTGAAAACTGATTCTGTTCACCTTTTGTAGAACTTGCTACACACATTGATTTGTCACATCATGCAAATCTGTTGCTTCTAGAAACATCACCCCCAACTCCTTCCTGAAGGTGTATCATAAAGACCCTGAACATGTGTTCAAACATCATGCCAAGTCTGCCAGTGTAGGAGGAAAGGTGAGTCAGTCAGCCTACTGTTTTTTTTTCCCAGTTTGATGCATTGTGGTTTATTTTCTCCACAGAAAATGGTACATGCAATAAGTCTTTAATATTTACAGTATATACAGGTCCTTCTCAAAAAATTTGCATATTGTGATAAAGTTCATTATTTCCTGTAATGTACTGATAAACATTAGGCTTTGATATATTTTAGATTCATTACACACAACTGAAGTAGTTCAAGCCTTTCATTGTTTTAATATTGATGATTTTGGCATACATAACTCATGAAAACCCAAAATTCCTGTCTCAAAAAAATTTGCATATTTCATCCGACCAATAAAAGAAAAGTGTTTTTAATACAAAAAAAGTCAACCTTCAAATAATTATGTTCAGTTATGCACTCAATACTTGGTCGGGAATCCTTTTGCAGAAATGACTGCTTCCATGCGGCGTGGCATGGAGGCAATCAGCCTGTGGCACTGCTGAGGTGTTATGGAGGCCCAGGATGCTTCGATGCTTAAGCTCATCCAGAGTGTTGGGTCTTGCGTCTCTCAACTTTCTCTTCATAATATCCCACAGATTCTCTATGGGTTTCAGGTCAGGAGAGTTGGCAGGCCAATTGAGCACAGTAATACCATGGTCAGTAAACCATTTACCAGTGGCTTTGGCACTGTGAGCAGGTGCCAGGTCGTGCTGAAAAATGAAATCTTCATCTCCATAAAGCTTTTCAGCAGATGGAAGCATGAAGTGCTCCAAAATCTCCTGATAACTAGCTGCATTGACCCTGCCCTTGATAAAACACAGTGGACCAACAGCAGCTGACATGGCACCCCAGAGCATCACTGACTGTGGGTACTTGACACTGGACTTCAGGCATTTTGGCATTTCCCTCTCCCCAGTCTTCCTCCAGACTCTGGCACCTTGATTTCCGAATGACATGCAAAAGTTGCTTTCATCCGAAAAAAGTACTTTGGACCACTGAGCAACAGTCCAGTGCTGCTTCTCTGTAGCCCAGGTCAGGCGCTTCTGCCGCTGTTTCTGGTTCAAAAGTGGCTTGACCTGGGGAATGCGGCACCTGTAGCCCATTTCTTGCACACGCCTGTACACGGTGGCTCTGGATGTTTCTACTCCAGACTCAGTCCACTTCTTCTGCAGGTCCCCCAAGGTCTGGAATCGGTCTTGCTCCACAATCTTCCTCAGGGTCTGGTCACCTCTTCTCGTTGTGCAGCGTTTTCTGCCACACTTTTTCCTTCCCACAGACTTCCTACTGAGGTGCCTTGATACAGCACTCTGGGAACAGCCTATTCATTCAGAAATTTCTTTCTGTCTTACCCTCTTGCTTGAGGGTGTCAATGATGGCCTTCTGGACAGCAGTCAGGTCGGCAGTCTTACATGGGTAAGATTGCGGTTTTGAGTAATGAACCAGGCTGGGAGTTTTTAAAAGCCTCAGAAATCTTTTGCAGGTGTTTAGAGTTAGTTTGTTGATTCAGATGATTAGGTTAATAGCTCGTTTAGAGAACCTTTTCATCATATGCTAATTTTTTGAGATAGGAATTTTGGGTTTTCATGAGTTATGTATGCAAAAATCATCAATATTAAAACAATGAAAGGCTTGAACTACTTCAGTTGTGTGTAATGAATCTAAAATATATGAAAGTCTAATGTTTATCAGTACATTACAGGAAATAATTAACTTTATCACAATATGCTAATTTTTGAGTTTAGAGACCTGTAAACGAAGCAGCATCTGGCTGCTTCGTTTACAAGTCTCAGGCATATTTATGTGTTTTTGCTTTCGCACAGCCCTCCTCACCGCTGTCTACTATCTCACTCACTGAGAGGACAGACGCACGCTCCACTTGGCTGTCACGTCTCTCACCCTCTGTTTTTCACACAATGATATTATCCTATACCCTCATATGTAATTGGCCACAATATGGAGGGATTGGAGCATAGCTGAGCCACTGTGTGAGAGCTGAGCAGCGAAAGGAAATTAAGTGAGGGTAGAAATGACTGAAAGATTAATAGGCTCTTTTTTGAGTTTTGTTCAAAAAAGAATGACTTCATATAGGAAAAAAATCACATATGCAGGACACCTTAAACTAGTTTTTTAATTAAGCAGCAAGGCAGAACAAAATCAGGGCTGTATCAAGACACAGGGACTAAACCCCAATTCAACCAGACCCAGAACTGATCCGGAATTAAAACAGGACTACAACAGTAACCAAGACAGAACCAGAATCAAAACTAGACGATAGTAGCACTAAAAATCATCATAGACCTGCACTACACTTATTTTTTAATTCTACCAAAGTACACTGTTTAGATTCAGAAAAGTTTATATAATTATTTAGCCTTGTTGTGCAAACAAGCCTGCATAACTTAATATAGAATTTGAAAAGTAACAAATGGTATCTAAAAAGTTACACTAGGTACAAGGTACATGTTCTGATGAGTTTTGGCCAACAACCATGTGACTAACATGTGTGTCTCACCTGCTCTTGTTCCCTCTCTCCCTCTCCCAAACACAAGCTCACAGAAGCAGGAATGAACTGAAAACACAGCTTTATTGCTGGACAGAAAAACCATACAAACTAAACTGGGAAAAGCTAATTATAATGTACACTAGGAGACACGGGGAGAATCACACACAGCATGAGGGAGAACACGACACAGAACTGAGGGAGACGCAGACATAAATACACAGAGGGTTAACGAGGGAAGTGGGAGCACACGGGGAACACAGGTGACACTGATAATCATAACAAGACACGGCAGGAGTAAACGCAACACTGACGGGAGACTGTCAAAGTAAAACAGGAAGTACAGAGGTTCAGACAGGAGGAAAGAGAGCACGGGGAGAGCACAGACATAACGGGCAGGGGAAAACATGGAATAAAACACAAGGAGAGATGAGGGCTCACAGATACACAGAGGGACCCAGAGGGACACACAGGGGGTAAGAGTCACAAGGGGAAAACACATAAGGAAACAACGTAACAGAGCAAACCCAGGAAGCATGGCCTAAATAAGGAACAAAATACATGAAAACTAAGAATACTGGGCCAACGTGGCCCAGGACCATGACAAGATATGAGCATATATTTCTCTTTTTTTTTTTTTTGAACAAGGCAATTCACATCAACAACATGACCTGAGACCAAATCTGCAGTATATAATGGTGAGGGTAATTCAAAAACTTTAAAAGGAAAAACATATATACACATATACATACATACATATCAATACCTACATACCTAAGCACAGATGTAACAAGGTTAAGGCTTGAGTGTCCTTTCAAGATAATTTATAAGTAGTCTCCATTTTTTCTCAAAGGTTGGCACTTTTAGTTGTAGTTGAGCTGTTATCCGTTCCATCGTATAGACATGTCTAGTTTTCAGAAGCCACTGGGCAGCTG